>BQNB010019221.1:0-67131 GCA_026074375.1 Tanacetum coccineum
CAAAGGAGATTGTGGAATTCATCTGAACTTTACAATGTATTGAATGAAACGAAGGTAAGTAGTGGAATATGATTCTTTTTTCTCTACATTAATACATTAAAGTATTAGCAATTTTTTCCTAATGAAGCTACATATTCTTGCTTTTCCAGGTGCCAATTACTGAAGCAATTGAAGTTCTAGTCCTTTTGTTAAGGGAATCTAGTCAAAAGGTCCACATTAACGCTAATTCTTTTGCACTTATGAAAAATTTGCGGATCCTGAAGATATATGTTGAGGAAGAATTTCCTTCGAAACTGGAGTTGAAGGGCTACGATGTGAAGTACTCAGGAAGTTTGTATATTTTGTCCAATGAGCTAAGCTTGTTTTGTTGGCATGGATGCCCTTTCAAGTACTTACCTTCTGATTTCTATCCGGTCACCATTGTTGTCATTGACCTCTTTTACAGCAACATAAAACAACTTTGGAAAACACCAAAGGTATTTACTTGTTCATACATGTGTTCGTGTTTCACACCTAGACATATAAGAACTAATCCTTTTTCTATTGATATAGAGTTTTAGAAGGTTGAAAGTAATGAAGCTGAGTTACTGTTGTAACCTAACAACCACCCGACTTCTCAAAGATTACTACAAATCTTGAAGAGCTAAATCTTGAAGGCTGTGTGAATCTGGTTAGCGTTCATCCCTCAATTGGAATGCTCAAGAGGCTTGTTGTGTTAAATCTAACGGGGTGCCTAAAAGTCAACCAACTCCCTGAAGCATTGGGTCGGATCAAAAGCTTAACGGAGCTTCATGTTGACAGAACTGCCATTACAGAAGTTCCTTCTTTTGTATCCTCTCTAATAAACCTTGAATCATTGTCATTCGGTGGCCAAGGGATGATTCAACCTAGATGGGAGACTTTAATCACTGCTTCTTTTGGTTTACTAAGTAAACAACAACATCCCCCAAGATCAGTTTCATTGGCAGGTTTACATATGTTAAAGGAACTCAAGTTCAGCTACTGCAATTTAGAACAAGTGCCTGAGAGCATTGGAGGCTTGTCATGTCTACAGGGTCTATTCTTAAAAGGGAACAATTTTAGTAGCTTGCCTGGAAGTTTGAGTCAACTTTCTAGTCTTAAATGGCTTAATGTTGATGGTTGCAAGAAGCTGGAAGTGTTGCCCGAACTTCCACCTGGCTTATGGATTATTAGTGCATGTGATTGCACCTCCTTAAGAGAAGTTTCTGGATCATCTAAAGACCAAATCGGATATAGGGGAGATGATTACAGGAATTGTCCAAATTTGTTAAAGAATGTTACCATTGATAGCGAGGGGTGTATATCGAAGACTCCGTGTCTTGACTCATCTATTACTTCCCAAGGCTTTATTCACCAACTTTCTGCTTTCCTTGGGTATGTGGGTTTCGAGACTAACAGACATGAATTCTTCCGTTGGCCAGACAGTTCCTATTCTTATTTAGATATAATATATCACGGGAATAGCATTCCAGAGTGGTTTACAAATAGAAGTAGGGAAAATCATTTAAAGGTTGAATTACCATCAGATTGGTCTTATGATAAGAACTTTAAGGGGATATGCAACTTGTGTTGTTTTCAAGTGCAAAAAGCCTTGGATATATAAAGGATCCTCTGTAAACAACTTTGATGGAGCTTCTATCGCAGAAAATTACTTTCCAGATGCCTTTATGAATTTTTTGAAGAGAGAGGTGATAGGAACCCAAGATTCATATATGATATGGTTGCATTATACACGGGATATAGAGCGATGGAAGGAAGCAAAGAAATTTGTAACATTTAGTTTCTTTGAAGAGAATAAAGAAGATGTTGAGGTGAAGGAGTGTGGTGTAAGAATAATTTGTGATGAAGATATACACCAAAAAACAGAGGTAAGTATGCTCCAAGGCCTCCCACTCCAACACAACATGGTGGGGCCATGTACTTGGCTGGGCGTACTAGACATAGCAGCTGGTCTTGGTAGTTCAATAACAAATTAAAAGCGATTGTTTATATGACAATTTATATTTTCCTAAATATATTTAATGTCAATAAGTTTTGTTTCTATCAGCATTACAAGTTATGATTTATTAATCGTGAACGTGTTAATAAATTTAAGTTAAAAATAATGAAAATGATTTACTTTTTCACACCCCATCAGATGTGTTTGATGAAATGCGTATGAGTAGAATTTTATTTACTTTTTCCAGCGGAACCTATATTCTTCAAATCTCCAGAAAAAGGTAACACTTGCAAGCATAAGCACTTGGTGTTATTACCCAAACCGCCTTAGATGCATGTAGCAACACCTCTCATTTCAGTTCAGAAAATACTTAGGGGGTGTTTGTTTTTAAAAAAAAAACGTCTGACTCCCTCTGACATGTTACCGAGTCAGACGCGGTCAGATGTTGGGCTGTATGTTTTTTTCTTGTGAGTAAGACGCTGTCAGAACCTCTTACCGGATAAGACCTAGAGGTTTGGTCTTACTGCGCTCTGAACGTTACAAAGCCTTCACCCACTTCCAACATTGAATGAATATTTTGTTGGGATATGAAGAACTGGAAAAGTAGATCTGAGAAATTTTGTGTGTAGGAGAAGATAAACCATAGAGGAAGAAGAAAATGTATCAATAAAAGTGGGTAAAAACAAAAATAGTACAAAGTAGTTGTAGGCCACCTGGTAGCCAGTAGCATCACGTGAGGATAATGAAGTAAAAGCAAAAACAAACTTTAATGAATGTTAAAAAAAGTGATTTGTAGTAAAATAATTTGTATTTTTTATTTATTCAAGATCTGAAAATGTTTCTTTTACTAATTTTTACGTAATATGAGTTTTTTTGGTTATACGGCATCTAAGATTGATGTGTTTTTTACTTAAATTAGTTCGTTAATTACTTCGTTCAATATAAATATTTACCCCGTATAACTTTATTATGAATTGTCTCGAAACTAATGATTATTTTTTTATTTCAGTCAATAAAAGAAAACTTGTTTTGTATCCCTAACGACGTTCTTTGGCAAAATACCTTTTTCGGTTAACTAATCAGAAAGTTCTCGTGTTGCATCTTTTTGTTTTTCGGAAAAAGAATGATTGTTTTTAGCTTTGCCCATGATCGTATTGCAATGGTTTAATATATATACATTTATATTACAAAAACGGTCATTTAAAATCATTCAGACAATTTTACAAAAACAAACAATATTATTTCATTCAGATTGAGACTTTATAGCCATCTCTTGCCAGTAAGATGTGGTAGTCACATTCAGACTTAAAACATCTTAATGAAACAAACACACCTTTACAAACAAAACACAAGTGAACTCATGTCATTTAGGGCACCTTTTCTTCTCCTTCACCTTCGAGGTCAGATGCTATTACCGCTTTTGCATCGGAAGATGCCAGCTTGCCTGATGCCATTGGTGGCTTATTATTTCTAAAATCGAGCATTGGAGGCTTATCATGTCCAAAGGAACTACACTTAGCATGGAACCATTTTACTAGCTTGCCTGAAAGTTTGAGTCAACTTTCTCATCTTATAACACTTGTACTTGATGATTGCGAAGTGTTGCCCGAACTTCCACCTAGCGTATGGAATATTTATGCATGTGATTGCACCTTAGGATCATATAAAGACGGAAAGACCCATTCAGGAGTATGGTAAATGTTTTTAGTAGTTGTCCAAAGCTGTTTAAGAATGTTACCGTTGATAGCGAGGGATCATCTATATCGAAGACTCAGTGTCTTGACTCATCTATAACTTCCCAATGCTCAAATAACAACCTTTCTGCTTTCCTTGGGCGTTTGGGTTTCGAGACTAAGGGTGTGTTTGTTTCATTGCGATGTTTTGTGTCTGAATCTGACTACCACATCTTACTGGTAAGAGACGGTTATAATGTCTGAATCTGAATGAAAAAATGTTGTTTTTTTTCATAATTATCTTAATGGTTATTTTTTTAATATATATATTAAACAATAATAATACTATGAATAAGTACTTTGTGTAAACATAAAACAAAACATTTTTATTATATATTTTATAACGATTGCATATGTTGATTTTTGTATCGTCAATCCTACATATGTATTTTCCAACCTTTTCATTCTCATTGAAAAGATCATCGAATTGAAAACGAAACGAGCCCAAAATTTCAATGCTTCTAACATATCGACGATTTTATAAAAATTTGAGTATATATTTTTAAGAAACTTATGAAAACAGTCTTTGAGATTATCGGCTCGTTGCGAGGTTAGTACCCACGATTAAAAAATAGTGCTTGGGGTTATCGTCTGTTGCAAAATTAGTCCGATAAGCTTCACAACGACACACGAATTACGAACCTCATTTATATAAAACATAGAAACTCAAAGAGCTCTAATAAATATGATATAATAGTCGTATAACATTACACGTCTTTTTCTTAGATCATTGGTAAATGTAAGTTAGGATGCTTATGTTAGAATTGGTAAATTAATAAAATAAAACTATAATATTTAATAACATCTTTAATTGATATTTAATTTGTGTGGTAGAAACGTAACCTTGAAATATGTAAGATACGAGGCATGCATACCCGTGCGTTGCACACGGGCCGGAGATATTTTGCGGGGAATGAAATAGGTTGTGTTTGTTTCTATGTAGTTGTTGCAGGCTTGGTTGGTGGCGTAATATTAGGACATGTTAAACATACTTATCGACATAACTCCACCATTAATGTATTTAATACCATTGAGGTAATGAATTGATTAGTTAAAAATTGTATATCTAAAGGGTTGTTCATATGTTATTGCGTGGATTATATGCATGAAGGTATTAAATACATTAATGGTGGAGTTATGTGAATTTTTTGGAGTTATGTGGATTGTATGCATGAAGGATGTGTACACATGGTTGCTTCTCTTGTACCCCTCATAATGAATACTTGTGATGTATAACTTTTATTAGTTTTTTCCTAATTCCTAATCCTTAATTCTTAATCCCTAATTCCTAATTCCTAACCTAATCCCTAATCCCTAATCCCTAATCGCTAATCCCTATAAGTTTCTAATTCTATAAGTTCTATAAGTTTTATTAGTTTTTTTATAATTCCTAATCGTTAATCCCTAATCCATAATCCCTAATCCGTAATTCGAAAGTTCGGGTTCCCTTTCATGGGGATCCCTAATTTCGAACACTTGAGAATGGACCGAAAGTTCGGGTTCCCTTTCATGGGGATCCCTAATTTCGACCAAGAGAGAAGAGATGAGAGGTATGGGATGAAGAATGAGGTTTAGGGACCCTCTATTTATAATGTTAGGATTAGGGTTATATAGCTTTGGGAAAAAGCTACTTAATCTTGACACAAATGGTCCCTCCTTTTTCTCTCTACATGGCCGACCCCCCTTGTGTACAGAATACCCCCTCAAGTTTGATATTTTGACTATTTTAAATATACAAAACTCAATCTTTTGCAACCCTTGACATGCTTGTAAAATTAATCGTGTGTTATAAAAAATAAAATACATTAAATACATTAATGATGGAGTTATATGCATGAAGGTATTAAATACATTAATGCTGAGGTTTTCGAATTATAAGCTGCATGCATGAGGTGTTTGTGTCTATGGCTGCTTATCTTGTACACCCTCATGAAAGTATTAAATACATTAATAATGACAGTTAATGGGAGTACGCATCACCTTCCTGCACAACACGCTGCGCAACTTGTACATTGTATCAACACTAATGACAATTAAATTAGAGGACCTAAGTTTATAATATAATAGATTAACATTAATGTAACTAATAAACTCTTTTTTTTAACCCTCAAATTTATACCAATGTTTTCTTTTATATTAAAACTCTCAAATTTTGAAATAAAAATTATGAATATATTTGTAATATTGATTATTTGCATTGTCATTTTAATGAAAACAATCGATTTGTTATTTATTATTTTATTTTTTTGTGAGTTACTGTGGGTGCTGGTTGAGTGACTCGTAAAGCTTCCTAATGGGAAATGTAGCAGGGGTGGACTTGGCTTATAGCACGGGTATGCACGTGCATACCCTCCGATTCGACGGACTAGTGTAAAAAAAAGTTTTTTTTTAAGAAATATATATAGAGTGCATACCTTTCAAAAATAACGAACTTGAGTGCATACCCTATTTTGAAATTCTAGGTCCGCCACTGAAATGTAGTTATAGGCCTATGCTGGGTGATTAGGTGAACATTGGTGTGTAGTGGTTATGGTATGACACTGGTTCAGTTGTGTTCGATAAAAGCTCTGGTCTGTCAGAGTTATGTTCTAGTTGTATCCGAGATGTGTCTGTTTTTGTATGTTTTAAGTACTGTTGTAGTTCTCAGTTGTATCTGTTCTGAGCTTGTGTATGTCCAAGTTCTTTGTATTATGATGTAAATGTTTGATAATAATAATATATGTTCACCTTTTCAACCAAAAAAAAAAACAATGGATTTTTTTTGAGAAATATAGATAATAAAAACGATGGTGTTCGAAAATGAAATACTACGGTGGGGGAAAATGATGGTGTTCGAAAACGATGGTGTTCGAAAATGATGGTGTTCGAAATATAGATAATAAAAACGGTGGGGGAAGTATAACTTTATGTAAACGATGGTGTTCGAAAATGAAATACTACGTATTACATTATTCAGATTACTTGAAATGCTCAATACTTATTATTCGGATTTACTTGTCATTATTGGGCCTGTTTTTGTTGGAGTTTTCTCTGACGCGTCCTTTTTACCTTCGAGTACATCTTATGTCTCAAAAAGTTTTCTCTGACGCGACCTTAACCCGTTTAACGTCTCTTATTAAGCAAACAAGCAAAGGTACCCGCGCGTTGCTGCGGGACGGCTTTTTTTCTGTTGCTGCGGGGCGGGGTTTTTTATAATTGGTGTGGACACTTAATTTTTTTTTTAGTTTCTTTTTCTTGTATTCGGCGTGTTTTTTTTTATATTGCATACTTGTATGTTCTACGTTATTATATTCGTGCCATAAATGTTGATTAAGTAAAAAAGGAAAAAAAAAACCAAATGGGCCGGCCCGAGGCGGGGCATAATTTTTTTTGAATTGATTTTGAACGAATATTGAGTAGGAATGTGCACGTGCGTTGCAACGGGGTTGACTTGTATTCGACATTTTTTTATATTGCGTACTTTTATGTTCCGCATTATTATACTCGTGCTATAAATCTTGACTAAGTAAAACCCAAAAATAGGAGAAAAAAAAGCAAATGGGCCGGCCCAAAATGAGAGCCCAAAAAATCACTATGGTTGGACCTGCTACAGATTGGGCCAAGTCCCCAATCTCAACTTTGTTAACTCCTTGCTTTTAAAATGTTGCGCTACGTAGATTGCAAGACAAGCTGTAGTTAATTTTGATTAACCGAACTAACAATCAAATAAGTAGTGCTAATTTGAGGCTAGCATCATGTATAGAGACTTATTAGAAGATGATATATAATAAGCAATTTGAGAAAAAGAATGTTTAAAAAAATTGAATATAGAAACGTTTCATTTGTCATTTTGACAAAATATAGTACTCGCATTATTAGATAATGAAAGAAGCTCAAGTCCATCAAATTTTACAGTAAAAACACACGAAGAAAAAAAAAATGTACTTATATGATCCAATTTTAAATGACCATCCTGAATATTCCACACAAATGAGATTACTATCACAATTGTGGGAATATGCTGGGACTGACCTAATATAAGTAAAAGAACCAGGCGTGATTAAAGAAAGCATTTAGTAAAATACTCTCGTCCCTAGACCTCTAACATCATGGAATGTTAATACACAGGCTGCTGCTATCGTGAGATCATCTAATGTATAAACCACAAGACATAACACAACAACACCACTTTGGACAAGGTAGTTGAATGAATTGGCATTTGCTTACTTCTGCAAGACAAACACTCAACATACTCGCACACTCTGTGTCGTCAAGCATTCAAGTGTAAGGTCTTAGGTCTCAACCAGATAAATGAATTACACGTGGGTGAAACTGGGCCTAAAAGAAGCAGTCGTCCAATATATCAGACACCAGCCTTAGGCAAATAATGGAATACTCCGTATTTATTTAAAACACCAAAAAGATATATGAAAATGCTAAAATATAAGCATATATGAGCAAATATTAATAAATATCAATATCTAGCGTATAAAATCAGATAGACCTTGGATATCAAATTATCAAGTTGGCGAGTAAACTTCTCCAAGATCAAACATTATAGTTCCCCATGGGGTTTAAACTCCCCTTATTTTGGTAGATTTGAGGAAACTTCCAATTATTTCGAAACTTGGTGCAAGTCTATATAGATAACTAATACTAATCATGAGATGTTGTTGCGTCGTAAGAGGATTCAAAGACTATTTTAGCTACAGGGGAGGCTCGGTGGAGCATCAACTCTGCAACAAATTTCCTCTCCCCATCATCACCGCCAAACATTTCCGATGATTTGGGACTAATAACCATCTTCTTTAGCAACGGTGAACAAGCAAGTAATGACTTCATCAAACACACTTCATTCTCTGTACAACTAATTAGTACAAACGTCACTTTCCGAAGATGCAACCGTCCCAGTTTGCAGAAATATGCTTTTGAAGAAGAAATTGCAAGCGCAGGGTCATCATCCTCATAGGCAGCCTACAAAACCATATAGTAACCAAATGCACAACTATGATTCGATAACTAAAATTTCAATATGAGTAAACGTGTTCCACTCACTTTGATTAGAAGAGTCTCCAAATGTGAAAAGCCCCTAAGCAAGTCAATCACACATGATACCATAATCTCATTGCTAAAATCTATTTCGTATAATCTGAGTGTCTTTAAGTACGGTAGAGCGGTCAAGATGTTCATTTCAGCATCTGCCGATAACTACAAGAAAAGTGGTACATAGATAGCGAGGATAATTAATAAGAGGAATAACCAAAACATGTTGCAATATATTGTAAAATGAATATGAAGAGAACTTAAGCTTACCTTTCTTTTCCAAAAATTAAGATTAAGCTTTTGCAGTTTTGGGAATAAACCTATAATTTGAAAGATACTGGAACTTGTGATTATCGTCTCTTTATTCACAAGTTCACGCAATTGCAAAATCAATACTTTGAGATTCCCAAGTTTTGCAAGCTCAACTTGTTTTATTTTGCCTCCAGTATTAGATCTAAGTTTCAGTATTTCAAGTGATGGACAACGAGAAATTAATTCCCCACATGTGTAGCCTTCGAATACTACCTCAGACAAGTCCAAACACAAAAGACTTTGAAAACCTTGAAAACCAGACTTGGGACAAACATAGCAGTTGTACAGCTTCAAATGTTTCAACTCTCGACAAGAGAAAAGATGGCTAGGCAACTCGAGTGGTGTTTCATTCATATTTTTAAGAGTGAACTCCTGATTCCTTTTCTAGAAAGTACTCAACCCAAATAAATAACATCTTAAATATCCACTATACAGTCAAACGGCATATAAGTAGGACAAAACATTGTTATTGCGCCTTTAAGACGAAGAAGAATCCCATAAATAATCCTCCCATAATGTTTTTCGTGTTCTCTTTCCTTTAAAAACCGAAAGAACTTCACATCAAATACAAGTTGGTTGAGCATAGTCCACTTAGACTTCCAACAGCTCGACAAGATACTAGTCCTCACAGCGTCTTGCAATGGCAAACGACCCAGAATATTGCTTATCACTTCTTCTGGCATGCTGCTAATAATATCCTCTGGCGCAAACTTGGGTACTTTACGTGACCCATGAGCTAGTTCCATTTATCTAACAAGAAGACAGAACTAATTCATAATTAAAAATAGATGGAATATCAAGCAATGCATCCAAAGCCGCATCTTATATGAAATTTTCACATTTTGTTCATATTAAAAACTAGTTTAAATATACTAATTAAGACACTGATGCTAGATAATCATACTCGGGATATAAAACTCAATTTAGAAAGGGAAACTAGGAAAGCTCGAATAGGGAGGAAAGAGGCTTAAAAGTTAAAAGCCTCATAGCAAATATCTATTATTTTGATACCGTTCATAATTAAAGTGCGGTTTTTTCAAAACATATGTCTCAAACTCCCCCAAATTATTTCATCTACATATATACACATAGAAAAGGAGTGCAACAAATCCGACTATGAGGATGTTTTGGATAGCTTATTTAAGTACAATTCTGCTTATTTGAGGAATAAGGGGTGTTTTCGATTGCTTATTTAAGTACGCATCTCTGTTTCTTTGAGTACCTATCTGCTTATTTTTAACCAGTTAAGCAGATTCAAGTATTTGGCTGAAACCGATTATTTGCTTCATTTACCCTGGAATAAGCATGTAATAAGCAGGTTTGCTAATTTTTAAGCAGATAAACACTCTAATGATAAGCAATCCCAAACACCCCCTAAGCAAACTTACATCATTTCCTCAAAAATCGATCTTGGCAGATTTGTTTTTGCTTCTGAAACATGAATTTTTCAAAAGGTAATCAATAACAAAACAACAAATTACATAAAGTAAGCACCTTACAAGACAAAGATGTAATGGTGACTACATCCACCACCACCACCTTATCATTCACTCCCATCACCAAATAAACCACCAAATATCCTAAATAAGCTTATTGTGAAACTTCTCGGCTTTTATAAGCTTATTATGAAACATAAGCCCAAACCCAAATAAGCCATAAGCCGAGACAAACACCCCGTTAAGGTGTTTGCATTTTAAAATAAGACCTTATTAGCAATTATGTGTGCAGGGCAGGCAAATAATCTTAAAACAAGTGTTCTTTTTTTGAAGGCACAAGAGGTAAAAATCATTTATACCATCTTTTTCTACAGATTTGGAGAAAGATGTTAAAATCAATGTTTTGAAAACCGGGTCTCTAATCGACCCGGTCGAGTTACTGGGTCACCCGGTTACCGGTTCAACCGGTTCGACCGCCGGGTCAACCCGGTTTTCAAAAACAAATAAAAAATAATAATATTTGCAATAATACAAAAAATTATTTATATAAATTATGCATATACCTTATATATTTAGCTTAAAAACGATTTACTACAAAATATAACATGTAACAAATAAAATTACGTCGCAAAAATATATAAAAAATTTACTTTATTTGTAAAAAAACATAAAAAAACTAAAACCCGACCGGGTCTCGAGAACCGGGTTGACCCGGCTCACACCGGGTTTCGAAAATATGAAACCCGGTTTAATTTGACCTGTTTTTTCAACCGGAACCGGTTCAACCGGTTGAACCGGCCGGGTCGAACCGGGTTTCAAAACACTGCTTAATACACTTGATGTTAGGTGGTCCAATTCGTTCCATCACCTACCCTCTACACTGTTTTCGCATTTAGTCCTTGAAAAATTACACCTCACCTCCCCAATAATCCGATTTCACTACACCAATAGTCCCAAAAACCCTAACGATCGTTAAATGTTTCCATCAATGAGTTTTTAACCAACGTTAGTCTTTTGACCGACTAACCCGAACCCATATAACTTATGCAGGTCAAATTAAACCGTACTATCATAAATATAACTTGAACCTTATTATGGGTCTGGTTCAAGTTCAGTACGTGCATCCTTCAAACCCGATTAAACCTGACCGAAAACGTTGACTTCACCTTCTCAGTGGAGCCGCCACTTCTTATTACCCATCCTTAACTCACTAACACATAAGAGAACCTACATAATTTTAATTATCCTCCTCACAGTCTCAACAACCACACAAAAATATTTTTAAAACCCATTTGTTCCATAGTGTTTCACACCCCCTTTGTTGCACCCCCCCCGTGCTTGTGTCCCCCCCCCCCCCCCCCCCCCCCCCCCCCCCCCCCCCCCCCCCCCCCCCCCCCCCCCCCCCCCCCCTCCCCCCCCCCCCCCACCCCCCCCCCCCCCCCCCCCTCTCCCCCCCCCCCCCCCCCCCCTTGGGGGGGGGTGGTAAAATATGCATGTAAAAAAGTCTTTCTATATAATTGCAAATAATTCTATTAAAAAATTGGTAACAAAAAATACATTAAAAAATAGGGTACTTAAAAGTAGTTTACAATGAGACGCTTGAGACAAAAACCCACGTCGGAACGGTTATTATAAATTCGCGGAGAAAATGGAGTTGCCGGAAAATTGTGAGAAGAGAAAATGTGAAGAGAAAATGTTGAAGAGTGGTTTGTGTCTTCTTTTTTTAAAGAGAAAACTTGAGATTATGAGTCTATTTATGTAACTTTTTTCTAATAAAAAAGTGTAGGAATATCCTCCGTCCATCGATACAGTCGCCATCTACTTTCCACTAAATATATTTTTTTACTATAAAATACCACTTGGTTATCTCGCGTTCTCTGTAACCACACTGGTTTGCTACTCTTTTTATGTTTACATAACGCGATGTACTTTATTTTCCACCAATCAGAAATATTTTTAGAGGCATTATTGATGTCATGTATTTATCTTTTTAGCATTGCTAAGAAATTTCTTATTTAAATTTAAGGTTATTTATCCTCACTACACACACAAATCTTATAATATATATTTTTTTCACTTATTCTTTTTTTAATTCTACAACCGTCAGTTCCGCCACTGTATCTGGATCATGTGTGTCGCGAGATTTGGAGGACAGTTGTGTAGGTGGTAATTAGCTATTTTTGTTTTTGTTTTTTTAGAATTTTTGGCCGGAATCTTATGTGAGTGTATCGTAAAGGGTGGTATTATTAAATACCACAGTTACGATCAATACCCCTTTATAATCGTTGGTATCTGTCGGGCGACGCACGTCAGTTGTTTTATGTTTTGTTCGTTTGTTTTTTTGCAGATTTTTACAGTTTTATGATTATAAGAACTTTTATAGTTTTTGATTACGCTTTTCTTTTTGGGCAGTTTTACCCACTTATTAACATTGAGAAGACAACTTCCTGCTCTCCATATTTAGTCACATTGTTATTACTATTTTGATCCTTAATCAAACATTTATATTTTATATTCCGTTTTTTTATTTCATAATTTTTATAATACAAACAAAAGTATAAAAAAAATAAAAAAATTAACACATTTGAGGTGTACCAATAACCAACCCCGTCACTAAAATGAACCGTGCATTTTTATTTTATGATGGATGGTCTCCAACATGCTTAGAAGGGATAGAAGGACGCACAGACTATCCAGCTAGCTTTTTAACTATGAGGGAACCACATGTTCAAAACTACCCATGTCCTGCGCTCTATCATTGTCGCGCACAGCCCACCAAACACTGAAACGACACTTTCAGTGACTAGCAATAACAATTTCCAACGAAACTAACAACCGGTGCGCATCTGATTCTAGATAGCAACAACCACACAACACGTTGAGGCTTTCATGTGCGCCGAGGATTTCATGCGCGTCAAGGCTTCAACCAAATATATGTACCCAGTTTTAGGAGGTTGGGTCAAGTTGTGGGTGTCGGTTTTAATTATGTGGGAGGGCGGCGTGAATTTATGATGGTTAGCAGCGGCCATTTGATAGGTAGTGAGGTAAGGTGTCGGTTTTTAAGCTTGTGGGTAGTGGTGTGGATCATGGTTGTTAAGTGATTCTTGATCTAGTGTTAGGATCTAGTATTTTATGATATGCAAAAGTTAAATTCGATCTCGATTTTATGTATGATCTTTGCAACTTAAACTTTTTTAGGATCCCAATCTTAACTATATATCGTTCATATATTAATCAAATCTGTCTTACTTTTTTTGAACTAAAAAATAACTCAAAATTATGGATTATGTTTTATAGAATACAACAACATGTCAATCTTTTTAAACATTTTATAATTACAATTTAAGACAACATTTTCATTAAACATTTATATAATTTTGTTTTTATAATATATAATAATTTGTAGATATGTATAATATTACAAAGACTATTAATAAAATGACATTATAGTAAATCTTAAGATCCAAATCTAATATTACGATATCGATCTTGCAAAGACGAAAACGATCATCGATTAAATCCGGATCTTAAAAATCATGGCTTTATGGAGAAAAATTTAGAGAGAGTAAGAGAGATGTGGGCAGATGATTTAGGTCCGTTTGGTTTACGGGTGTGTGGAGGGTTAGATTGATTCATTTTCTGAATCAATTGTTTAGTATGCTTTTAATTATTTCACACATGGGTTTTGTTTACAAATTTAGATCCCGACTCACTCTACAGGTTTCGATGGAATCAAAGGCATCATGTACTATATTTTATTTCATTAATTTTGTTCACCGCATGTTTTTTTCTATTTTAGTTTTTGTACTTTTTCACTTTTAAATAATACATTTTATTCTTATTCATTTATAAAATAAATGTATTTTTTTTATTGATAATTCACTTTATGACTCTTTCATAGATCTTTAAACTAAAAACTCAATCCAAAATCTCTTTACCTCACCTATAATTTTTTAAAACATAAAGCCAAAATCTGTTTCACCTCGCACCTAAAAATGTCAAAATGAATTGATTTGCACACTCATTTTTTTATTAGGACACTTTTTTGTGTGCATTACATGCTTGTACAGTGTGCTTTAATTGCTTGTACAGTGAGTGTCCCAATTAAAAACTTAAGTATGCAAATCACTAACCATAAATCAAATGGACCTTTTAAAGATGAGAATAAAGATGAGTGATGGTTTAGAAATGATTACATTTGGGAAGGGAAAATAAGAAAAAAGAAAAACATCAGAAAAAATTATGTATGACAAATCTGTAAAAGACAAAACATGAGCCCACATAAAACCTGGCTACTCAGTATGGATTTAGAAAATGTGAGACCATTAGGTTTTATGGAAAATATTGTGTAGTTGGTTTTAAAACAAAAGCATGTTTTGATTCATAAAGACAAAACCAAAAGAGATGGGTGGATACCAAACAGGCCTTTAATGTGCCACTTATTCCCAAATTTCATTTTAGCAAATTATTATAATCTGGTTCATTCCAAAGTACATTTTGCTAAACTATTAATAAGAGCAAACAGTGTGGTGGCAAAAACACTCACCGAATCTAACGTGGCAATCGCCACTTGCTAGACACCACACCCCCTACCTCGCGCATTTCTTTCGCCCTTAGTCGCCAGTTACGATTTCGTAGGTTACCAACGGAGAAATGTAACACCCTCACAAATTGGTCGCAGCGGAATAAGTGCCCAGGGAGTGTTACTCATTTAGATCAATGTGCCAAGGATATGCATCATGAAGCGAACCTCTAAATGAGTCGTTTAAAAATGATACATTGGATTTAACTGAAATGTTGTTACAAAAGCTCCATGTTCAAATTGTTCATCCATGAAAAAGTAAATATTTTGATACATAACAAATATCTTCAAAATGTAATGCATTTAAATCTTATTGCAATATGTCTCCAAAATGATGCATCAATGTATCCAGCGTTCTTTATGCTCTTATTGACTCTGAGATAAAACATGCTTTAAAATGTCAACATAGAGTTGATGAATTCACAGGTTTAAGTAATGTATAAAGCAGGACCACAAGATTTCAAGTGCGCAATAATGTAACACATACAATATCACAAAAGTAATTACGAATGCACTAAGCTCGTGACATTGAAGCTACAACATGTATGTACTTGCAATTTATGCCGCATTAATGTGCCCGTGTAGATGTTCATAACTACAAACGCAACAACTATCCATTGATCCGACATGGTATACGTCCGTTTAGTTCAGGTACGCCGAAATCAGTGAGCGTCTACTCACCCGAAACGGGATGTCAATCCCAAATAGACTTGTTTATATCATTTCGCGCTTACTCCGAGTAATTAACAGTTCATGATTCATGGGCATAGTGGGTTATCGCTACTTAGGCAAACTTGTAATTTATTTAAAATTGTAGTTGCGTCCAAATGTAAAACAATGCATGTTTCTCACCGCGAGAGTTATAAATCATTGGAATTGTATAAAATGAGGCTATGAACTCACCTCTAGTGAATGAATTGATTCTAGAAAATAAATGCGTGAAAAAGTCCACGAGTAATCCGATTGGCCAATCTAATTAAATTTATAGTGTCGTATGAGTATAAGTATTAAAAATAATATACAAACATTATAAATTATAGAAGTTATGATCACCACCTAATAGTTTTTGTTTATTTTATAAAGAAGTTCTTGAAAACACATAATTTAAGTCACGCTGATGATTTATTGATTACCGAGATATAGTATCCGTAAAAATGTATCTTTGTCTCTATAGTTGATTATTTGTTAATATACTTCGATTTAATATTTTTTTTGTTTATATTATAATGAAGCATATAATAGTTTAATTATTGTATAATATAATATTCTTAATAGTTTAAAACCTGATTTAATTTTTATATAAGTAATCCACATTGTTTCTTAGGTTTTTATAGCCCAAACGGAATCCCGAAAACACTGTTTAACATTTTTGTTGTTTAACTAACAGCTTATTTGTTTTCTTTATTAAATTATGCATGAAATTATTTTTATATAATGTTAACTAGCGTATATAATTTCTATTTATAAATTTCGTATACACTTCTAGCCTCAGAAAAAAACTTGGATGATTTACAGGTGAAATCGGCTTTAACAAAACACAACTTGTGTAGTTGTTATCGTGGGCCGAATGGTCACGTTAGCGCATCGCATTTGGTGCCGTGTGCCCATTTGGTTCAGTGAGTGGCCGCTGGCGGTGAATATGCGGGGGTTTTGCGGAGGGGGGTTTTGTATGTGTAGGGGGGTTTGCGGGTTTTAGCCTGTTTAGGGAGCGGGGGTTAGGCGGGGGGGGGGGGGGGAGTGGGTCGTTTGAGGGTGCGTGGGTTGCGTGATTTTGTTTTTGTAGATCGGTTGGGTGTTATGCGGGAAAGTTTGTGGGGAGATTGGGGGTTCATGGGGGGGGGGTGGGAATATATACGGCTTTACGGAGGGGGTGTGTTTGGTCGGGGGTGTAAGGGTTGGTGGGAGTTGCACGGTTTTTTGGGAGTGAGGAGCGACGAGAGTGTGTGGGGGGGGGGTGGGCAGGTGTGGATATGTTGAGGAGGGTTTGGGTAGTGGGTTAGAGGTTGGGGTGAGTGGTGTGTTTTAGGAGGTGGGGGGTCTTTTGGCGAGTTGGGGGTCGTTGGGTGGGTGGGTGGGTGTGTCTGTGGTGTGAGTGTGTGTGTGTTTGTGTGGTTTGTTGCTGTGAAGTGAGTTGTAGTCTGTGTGTAGGGTATTTGTGTGTGTGGGTGTGTGTCGTGTGGTTGTCTTGTGTTTTGGGTGAGGTGTTCATTGTTTGATGTCCTTGTGTGGAGTCGGTTGGTGTGGTGTGTGTGTTTGTGGTATTTGGTTGGGGGTTCGCGTTTTGAGTAGTGGGTGGGGGTGTTTTGTTGTGGTGGGTAGTTGGTGTGGGTCTGGGTGTCTGTGGTGGTGTGTTTGTGTTGTGTTTGGGGGTGGGGGGGGTTGTTGTACTTTGGTTGTTGTTTTGTTGGCTTGAGTTGTGTGGTTATGATGGTTGGTTTGTTTGGTTTCGAGAGTCATTGATTGTTGTGGGGTTGCATTGGTGTGTGTGGCGGTGTGGGCTGGTTTGTTGGTGAGCTGTTGTGGTTTGTAGGGGTGGCGTCGGGTGCTGTTTGTGTGTGTGTGTGTGTTTGCTGTTTTTGTAGGTTTGGTGGTTGTGTAGCTGTGGTGTAGTTTAGTGTTGGGTTTTTTCTTGTGGGTGGCTTGGTGTATTTGGTGATGTTGTTGTGGGTGTTTTGGTGTGAATGGTGGTTCTCGTGGTTTGTTCGGTGTGGTTGTGTTTTTGCTGGTGTCTTGCTGGTTTGGTGGTTTTTGTGTAGTAGTCTGTTGACTGTTGTTGTTGTTTGTTGTGTGTGGCGGGTTTTTTGGGTTGTGTTGCATGTGGTGGGGGGTGTGTGTGGTGTGTGTGCTCGTGGTTGTTGTTGTGGTGGGTGTGATGTTTCGTGTTTGGTGTCTTGCTGTGTGGTTGTTTTTTGTGTTGTGTGTGGTGTGTCGTTGTATGGTTTGTGTGTGTGTTGTGGTTTTGTTGTTGTATGTCGTTTTGCGGTCGGGTGTGGGGTGGGTTGGGTTGTTGTGTTTGGGGGGTATGTGTTGTTGGCTGTGGATCTTGGTTGTGTGTTGGGGAGTGTGTGTTGTGGGTAGGTTTGGTGGGATGTGTGTTGCGTAAGTTGTGATGGTTTTGGTGGTGTTGGGGTGGTGTTGTGCGGTGTTTTGTGTGGTAGTTGTGTGTCTGGTGTTGTATTTTAGGTGTTTTTGTTTATTTGTTGGTGAGTGTTTGTTTTCTCGGTGTGTGTGTTGGGTTTTGATTGTTTATTTGTTGTGATTTTGTGTAGTGGTCATTGGTGGGTGGATATTTTCGGTAGATCGAGGTGTGTGAGTTGTTATCGTTGTGTGATGTGTTGGTTTGTTGTGTTGTTGTTGGTTGTGATTCTGATGCGTTTAGTTGGGTTAGTGTTATGTGGTTTTTGTTCTGGTGTTTGTCGATTGGTGTTCTGGTTGGATGGGGTGTGTTGTGGTTTTTGTATGTGGTGTGTGGTTGTGTTGGATTTGGGTCTCGGTTTCCGGTTGTCGTTTTGGGGTGGTGTTGATGTGGTGGGTGGTTGGTTTAGTTGTGGGGTGGGTGTGTTGTTTTGCTCCGTTTGGTTGTCGGTGGTGATCTTGTGTGGCTTGGGGTTTGGGGTTTTTTTCTTTTGTGAGTGTGTCGTTTTTGTGCTTGTGGGGGTTGGCGGGGTGATGTCCGGTGTTTGTGTAAGTTGGTTGTGTGTTGGGTTTGGTGTGAGATGGGGTGGGGTGGGTTGTGTGGGTGTGTTGTGGTGTCGTGTTTTTGGTGTTATGGTGGGATGTGGTGCTTGGCAGTTTGTCGTGAGGTGTATTGGGGTTGGGGTTGTTTGGTGGTGTGGAGTGTGTGGTTTTGGTTGGTGTTTTGAGTGTGGGGTCTGTTTTTTTTGTTGGGTATTGTGGTATTTTGTGTTTGGTGTTATTTTGTGTGTGTTTGGTAAGCTTATGTTTTGTGTGTGTGTTGGGTAGTCCGTCTGTGTGTTGGTGTTGTTGTGCGTGCGTGTGGGTTAGGTAGAGGTAGAGTAGAGAGTTCGGTTTGTTTGTGTGCTTAATGTGCTTGTGGAGTCTGTTAGTGTTAGTGGTGGGTTGTTCTGTTGTGGGGTGAGGTGAGTAGTGTGTTTGAGGCTTTGGTGTGAGGTGTGTGGATCTTGTTTCTTTAAGGGGGGGTGTCGTGTGTCTGTGTTATGTTGTGTTGATGAGGTTGTTTGGTTGTGCGTTTTGGTGTGACGTGTTCGTTGATTGGCAGTGTGGTAGTGGTCCTTTGTCGTGGGTTGGTGTAGTTGGTGGGTGGTGGGTGTGTTGGCTTGATTATGGCGGTTTGTTGGTCACTTTGATTGGTGTTTTGTTGTGTGCGGTTGGTGTGTGTGAGTACCCGTTGGTGGTGGTGTTTGCTGTTTTTGTGTGGTGAGGTGTGTTTGTTTGGTGGTTGAGTAATGTGTGATGAGTGGTGTGAATGTGTGGTGGGTGTGGTGAGGGTGGGTGTGGTTTTGTTAGGTGGTGTAGGTGTTTTGTGTAGAGCGGTTTAGTGTGGTTGTTGTTGTGGCTGGTGTTTGTGTTTTGCTTGTGTGAGGGGTTTAGGGTGGGTGCTAGTATGATGTGGGTGTGTTTGGTGGTTTGGGGGTTGGTGTGGTGTGCTGTGTGTTAGTGTGTAGTAGTGTGGTATGGTGTAGGGTTCTGTGTGTTGGTTGTGTGGGGTGTGTGTGTGTGTTTGGTCTAGTGGGTTCGTCGCTTTGGTATGGGGTTTGTGTGGTGGTGGTTGTGTGTGGGTGATGGTTGTTGTGGTGGTGTGGTGTGGGTGGTGTATTGCGTTTCTATTGTTGTTGTGGGTTGACTCGAGGGGGTTTGATTGGGGGTGTGGTGTGGTGGTTGGTGAGTGGAGTTGGTGTGAGTTGTGTGGTGGTAAGTATGGTTTGTGTCTGTGTGTTGGTGGCGGTGTCGCGTGTGGTTGTAGGGTATTGTGTTTGTTGGTGCGGTTGGGTTTGGCTCGGTGTTGTTGATCGGTCGTTTTGTTTGGTGGGTTTGTGGGTGGTGGGTTGTGTTGTTTTGTTTGTGTTTGGTGGTTTGGTTGCTGGTAGGGTTGTGTAGGCTGTGGGGGGTTGATTGGTGGGTAGGTGTGGTGATGTTGTGGTGGTTGTGTGTAGTGTGTTTTGTGGTGTCTTTTTTATGCTTTGGTGGTGATTTTGGGGTTGGTTGGTGTTTTGTGGTGGTGTGGTGTGGGTTTGTTGGGTGGGTGTGTGTTGGTTGTCTGGGTAGTGTTGGTGTGGTTATGGGGTTTGGGGGGGGGGGTGTTGTGCGGTCGTGTTTTGTCTGTTGATCTTGTGGTCTGTTGGGTGTTTTGGTTGTGGCTGTTAGTGGGAAGTGTTGGGTAGTGTGGGGTGTGTTCGGTGATTTGGTGGTGGTGTATGTGTGTTTGCTGTGGGGTCCGGGTGTGTGTATTTGTGGGGTGTTGTGTTGGCGTGCAGAGATTGGGATTAGGATTTGGGGTGGTGTGGTTGATGGGGTATGGTGTTGGATTGCTGGTTAGTGTGTGGTTCGGGTCGTGTTGTTGGTTTTGGTGATGGGTTGTGTTGTTTAGTTTTGTTGTTATTGTGGTGTGTTTTTTTATGTGTGTAGGGTTTGTGGTGTGGTTGGGGTTTGGTCGTGCGTGGTGGTTGGTTTATGTGATGTGTCGTGTGTTTTTGTGTTTGTGGATGGTTTGTTGTGTTTTGCGTTTTTTTTGTTGTTTATCGTATATGTGTGGGCTGGTGTTGGGGTGGGTGGTGGTGGTGGTTGGGGTGGGGGGGTGTGTGGATCTGTTTCGGGTGTTGCGTAGTCTCGTAAGTGTTGGTTCGCAGTGGTATGGTGGTGGTCGTGGGTGGGTTGGTTGTTGGTGTGGTCTTTGTATGGGTGTGTTAGTGTCTGTGGTGGGTGCTTCCGTTTGTGGTGTGGATGGTTTGGTGGCTGGTGGTGGTGTGGGATTCGTATGGTGCCCAGGTGGTGTGTGGTGTGGTGGTTGTCTGTTGCTTGGGGGGCGATGTAGAGTGTTTTTGTGGTGTGTGGTGTGATTTGAGTCGTTGTTAGAGTGTTGTGGGGTCTTGGGAGTGTTGGTTGGTTGTGTGATTGTTTGTGTTGTATGTTATTGTTGGTGGTGGTTGGTGTTTTTTGGGCTGGTTGTTGTGGGGGTGGTTTTTGTTGTAGTTGTTGTTGGGGGGTTGGTAAGTGTGTGTTGGTGGTGCTTTGATAGAGTGGTGTGGTTTTTGTGTGGTACTTGATGTGTGTGTCTGAGTTTTTGGTTAGGTAGGGTGGTGTTGGGGTGTGGGCTGTAGTTGTGAGTAGTGTGGTTGGTAGTGGGTGTTTGTTCGTTGTGGGAGTTGGTGGTGTTGGTGTGGTGGGTTGTTGTGGTGGGTGATTGATTTTATGAGTTGTGGGTCGTGGTGGTGGGGTTTGTGTTGCTGTTGTGTGTGTTGGTGGTTGTGTTGTGATGTTCTGTGTGGGATGTTAGTGGAGGTGGTTTTACGGTATGTGTGTGTTGGGTTGGGTTGTTGTTTGTGTAGGTGTTGCGTTGTTTTGGATGTGGGGGTTGGTGTAGGGTAGGCATGGTTTCGGGGTCGGGTGGTGTTTCGCTTTGAGGTAGGTGTGGTGCGTCTTGGTTGGATGGGAGTGTGCAGTATGCGGTGTGGGGTGGTTTGCTGTGGGGGGGTTTTTGTTTGTTTGCGTGGTGGGGATTACTGTGGATTGAAGTAGTTGTCGGAATGATGGTGTGTTGGTGTAATTTTTTGGTGTGTTTGTGAGTGTGGTCGGTTTGGGTTGGTGGTCCTTGGCAAAGAGATTAACCTGAATCAAGAAGAAAGACTAGAATAAGGGGGGCTGTGCAACTAGAAAACCTTGAAATTTATCAACAATGGTGGAAGAGTGAAAGCGAATAAAAAAATAGTAAGGCACGAATCGACTATTTATACCCATGGTATATTTAAGTTAAGTAAAGGTAGGATGACGACACGTGCCAAAACACTTCCCAATCAACGGTGCAAAAATATAGTAAAAAGGTGATGATAACAGCTAGATATGGGGCCCAGATGGTCAAATCATGCAGAAGATGAAAGGACATGAAGAGTCCACGTAACCAACGACAAACTGCCAAAACAGTACAAAGGCCGCGGAGTAGGGCAGGAGTAAACGAAAATTTAATCGCAGAACTTTAAGTCCAGTAACGCTCACCGCACGCTATAATTGTACCGCATACAGTAAGAAAACTAGACTGGGGGGACTTGATAACGTATAATATGAGCACCAAGCTTACTGGGCTTAGTCCATAATATACGTATATGGGCCCAGGCCCAATACAACAAATAGCTGGACTGCTAAGCCTGACAAGGGCCATGCTCCGGATATTTCAAAGACGCACGCGAGTATCCTATCAACCGCACCCCGTGCTCCTCCGCGGACAAACACCGGCCGCGGAAGAATACCCGCGTCCGCAAACACGATTATACGTGGACCCTTGCCCGACAAGGGACCCACTCCAGCCACCAACAGTTACAAGCGAAACGCTAGGAAACCCTAGTATTAGGCTTGCCTATAAATAGGGGTCATTTCACACCCCAAAAAGGTACATTTCTGACTAATCATTAACACACACACGTACTCTGACATTCTCTGACAAACATGTGTACTTACTCTCACGCCGGAGCTTAATCGCGGGGTCCGCCCTGCGGTAAGGCTAACGGTTTACTTTTAATTGTGCAGACAATCATCTCACTTCTCTTGCTCTAGTACAAGATCAAGCATTCAAGTCATTTGGAGGCCCGACCCGACAAAGGACTTTGACACTACTCAACCCGACACGAATTTTGTACTAACAAGAAGAAAATAGAAATATAACACATTAAAGTTGTAATAATAAATTCACACAATCCACATGTAGCAAATTTATATAACATTGACATTTGTTAAACTAAAGGTATAACACAACAAACCTAAAAAGAGCTTCCTCGTCCCCTTTGATTAAAAGAATTGGCGAAAAAAACACTTACAGTGTCTGTGCATAAACCTATAACCAAAACACAATGATGGAATCCACCACCGAAATAAACCCATCGTTCATCAGCTCCTCGTTCTCACTTTGATTCTGAATTTATGAGAGAGTGTGGCAAGACTTATTGAGGCTAGTGCTAATTTGATTAACCGAACTAACAATCAAATAAGTAGTGCTAATTTGAGGCTAGCATCATGTATAGACTTATTAGAAGATGATACTATTTAATAAGCATTTGAGAAAAGAGAATGTTTGAAAAAAATTGAATAGTAGAAAAGTTCAATTTGTCATTTGACAAAATAGAGTACTCGTATTATTAGTTATTAAAGAAGCTCAATTCCATCAAAATTTATTATATACAAAACACACGAAGAAAAAAAATATTTGTACTTATATGATCCATTTTGAGTGGCCAACATGAATATTCACACCCCTATCTCAAATTGGGAATATGCTGGGACTGAGCCTAATATAAGTAGAACCAGGCGTGATTAAAGAAGAGCATTTAGGAAAAAAATACTCCCATCCCTAGACCTCTAACATCATGGAATGTTAATACACAGGCTGCTGCTATCGTGAGATCATCTAATGTATAAACCACAAGACATAACACAACAACACCACTTTGGACAAGGTAGTTGAATGGGTTGACATTGCTTACTTCTGCAAGACAAACACTCAACATACTCGCACACTCTGTGTCGTCAAGCATTCAAGTGTAAGGTCTTAGGTCTCAACCAGTTAGGACGATTACATGTGGATTGAACTGGGCCTAAACGAAGCAGTCGTCAAATATCAGACACCAGCCTTAGCCAAATAATGAATACTCCGAATGTATTTAAAACACCAAAAGATATATGAAAATTCTAAAATATAAGCATATAATGAGCAAATAATAAATAAATATTCATACTAGCGGATAAAATCAGATATACCTTGGAATCAAATTATCAAGTTGGCAGTAAAACTTCTCCAAGAATCAAAAATTATGAGTTACCAGGGTTTAAACTCCCCTTATTTTGGTAGATTTGAGGAAACTTCCAATTATTTCGAAACTTGGTGCAAGTCTATATAGATAACTATTACTAGTCATGAGATGTTGTAGCGTCGTAAGAGGATTCAAAGACTATTTTAGCTACAGGGGAGGCTCGGTGGAGCATCAACTCTGCAACAAATTTCCTCTCCCCATCATCACCGCCAAACATTTCCGATGATTTGGGACTAATAACCATCTTCTTTAGCAACGGTGAACAAGCAAGTAATGACTTTCAACAAACACAAAGACTTCATTTCTCTGTACAACTAATTAGTTACAACGTCACTTTTCCCGAAGATCAACCTGTCCCAGTTTGCATGAAATATGCGTTGAAGAAGAAATTGCAAGCGCAGGTCATCAACCTCATAGGCAGGCCTACAAAACCATATATAACCAAATGCACAACTATGATTCGATAACTAAAATTTCAATATGAGTAAATGTGTTCCACTCACTTTGATTAGAAGAGTCTCCAAATGTGAAAAGCCCCTAAGCAAGTCAATCACACATGATACCATAATCTCATTGCTAAAATCTATTTCGTATAATCTGAGTGTCTTTAAGTACGGTAGAGCGGTCAAGATGTTCATTTCAGCATCTGCCGATAACTACAAGAAAAGTTTGTACTAGATAGCGAGAAAATTAATAAGAGGAATAACCAAAACATTGTTGCAATATATTGTAAAATGAATATAAGAGAACTTAAAGCTACCTATCTTTCAAAACTTAAGATTAAGCTTTTGCAGTATTGGGAATAAACTATAATTTGAAAGATACTGGAACTTTTTGATTATCGTCTCTTATTTCACAAGTTCACGCAATTGCAAAATCAATACTTTGAGATTCCCAAGTTTTGCAAGCTCAACTCGTTTTATTTTGCCTCCAGTATTAGATCTAAGTTTCAGTATTTCAAGTGATGGACAACGAGAAATTAATTCCCCACATGTGTAGCCTTCGAATACTACCTCAGACAAGTCCAAACACAAAAGACTTTGAAAACCTTGAAAACCAGACTTGGGACAAACATAGCAGTTGTACAGCTTCAAATGTTTCAACTCTCGACAAGAGAAAAGATGGCTAGGCAACTCGAGTGGTGTTTCATTCATATTTTTAAGAGTGAACTCCTTGATTCCTTTTCTAGACAAGTACTCAACCCAATTATTTACATCTTGAAAATCCACTATACTGTCAAATGGCATATAAGGACAAACTTTGTTATTGCGCCTTAAGACAAGAAAAACCCATAAATAATCCTCCCTTTAAAATTAATTAAAATGTATTTTTCGTGCTCCTTTCTTTAAAAATCGAAAGAACTTCACATCAAAACAATTGGTTGAGCATAGTCCACTTCGACTTCCACAGCTCGACAAGATACTAGTCCTCACAGCGTCTTGCAATGGCAAACGACCCAGAATATTGCTTATCACTTCTTCTGGCATGCTGCTAATAATATCCTCTGGCGCAAACTTGGGTACTTTACGTGACCCATGAGCTAGTTCCATTTATCTAACAAGAAGACAGAACTAATTCATAATTAAAAATAGATGGAATATCAAGCAATGCATCCAAAGCCGCATCTTATATGAAATTTTCACATTTTGTTCATATTAAAAACTAGTTTAAATATACTAATTAAGACACTGATGCTAGATAATCATACTCGGGATATAAAACTCAATTTAGAAAGGGAAACTAGGAAAGCTCGAAAGAGGCTTAAAAGTTAAAAGCCTCATAGCAAATATCTATTATTTTGATACCGTTCATAATTAAAAGAGCGTATTTTTATCAAAACATATATTCCTCAACTCCCCCAAAATATTTCAACTACATATATACAACAAATAAAAGAGTGCAACAAATCCGACCTATGAGGATGTTTGGATAGCTTATTTAAGTACAATTCTGCTTATTTGAGGAATAAGGGGTGTTTTCGATTGCTTATTTAAGTACGCATCTCTGTTTCTTTGAGTACCTATCTGCTTATTTTTAACCAGTTAAGCAGATTCAAGTATTTGGCTGAAACCGATTATTTGCTTCATTTACCCTGGAATAAGCATGTAATAAGCAGGTTTGCTATTTTTAAGCAGATAAACACTTCTAGAGGATAAGCAATTCCCAAATAACCAAAACCACCCCCGAAAGCAAACTTACATCATTTCCTCAAAAATCGATCTTGGCAGATTTGTTTTTGCTTCTGAAACATGAATTTTTCAAAAGGTATCAATATCAAAACAACAATTACCGTAAATTTAAGCACCTTTACAAGACTAGACGAGAGGATCATGGATCTACATCCACCACCACCACCTATCATATCACTCCATGCACCAAATAAACCACCAAAATATCCTAAATAAGCTTATTGTTAAACTTCTCGGCCTTTTATAAGCTTATTTATGAAACATAAGCCAAACCCAAATAAGCCATAAGCCGAGACAAACACCCCGTTAAGGTGTTTGCATTTTAAAATAAGACCTTATTAGCAATTATGTGTGCAGGGCAGGCAAATAATCTTAAAACAAGTGTTCTTTTTTTAAAGGCACAAGAGGTAAAAATCATTTATACCATCTTTTTCTACAGATTTGGAGAAAGTACTTTTACCCGATGTTTTGAAAACCGGGTCTCTAATCGACCCGATCGAGTCACTGGGTCACCGGGTTACCGGTTCGACCGCTGGGTCAACCCGGTTTTCAAAAACAAATAAAAAATAATAATATTTGCAATAATACAAAAAATTATTTATATAAATTATGAATATACCTTATATTTAGCTTAAAAACGATTTACTACCAAATATAACATGTAACAAATAAAATTACGTCGCAAATATATATAAAAAATTTACTTTATTTGTAAAAAAATGAAACCCGACCGGGTCTCGAGAACCGGGTTGACCCGGGTCACCTCAAACCCAGCAGATCACACCGGGTTTCGAAAATATGAAATCGGGTTTAATTTGACCTGTTTTTTCAACCGGAACCGGTTCAACCGGTTGACCCGGCCGGGTCGAACCGGGTTTCAAAACACTGCTTTTACCTCTTTTAAACAAGACTAAATTACACCATTGAACTTGTGGCAACTTCAGTTTCGCATTTAGTCCTTGAAAAATTACACCTCACCTCCCCAATAATCCGATTTCACTACACCAATAGTCCAAAAACCCTAACGATCGTTAAATGTTTCCATCAATGAGTTTTTAACCAACATTAGTCTTTTGACCGACTAACCCGAACCCATATAAACTATCAGTGACAAATATAACCGTACTCAAATAAATTTTAACCCTTATTAGGGTCTGGTTCAAGTTCAGCTAAGTGTTCCCCTTCAAAACCCGATTAACCTGACCCGAAAAACCGTTGTCTTCAACCTTCTCCCAGTGAGCCGCACTTCTTAGTTCAAAGCCTTAACTCAAGTTTCTAATAATATTACTTCATTTGGGTTTGTGATGAAGAAAAAGGCGATACTTCATATCAATAAGAGGTGATACACACAAGGTGGTAAAAAGAGCGCATGTAAAAAAAAGTCTTTCTAATATAATTGCATAATCCTTAAAATATGTACAAAAATACATAAAATGGGTACCTTAATAGTAGTTTACGTGAACGGTGAACAAAACCCACGTCGACGGTTATTATAAATTCGCCGGAGAAAAAGTAGCTTGCCGGAAAATTGTTGAAGAGTGATTGTGTCTTCTTTCTTTTACAGAGAAACTTGAGATATGAGTCTATTTATGTACACTTTTTTCTAATAAAAAAAAGTAGGGAATATCCTCCGTCCCATCGATTACGAGCATCTACTTTCCACTAACTATTTTTTTACTATAAAACACTTGGTTATCTACGTGTTCTGTAACCACTGGTTTGCTACTTTTTATATGTACATAACGCAATGTACTTTTGTACCACCAACAAATATTTTTAGAGCATAATTTATGTCATGTATTTTCTTTTTAGCATTGCTAAATTCTCTTATAAAATCAAGTTATTTATCCTCATACACACACAATCATATAATATATATTTTTTTCACTTATTCTTTCTTCAAATCTAAACCGTCAGTTCCGCCATGTATCAGGATCATGTGTGTAGGAGGATTTGTAGGACATTTTTGTAGGAGGAATTAGCATTTTTGTTTTTTTTTTAGAATTTTTTGCCGGAATCTTATGTGCGTGTATCAGGAAAGGGTGGTATTATTAATACCCGTTACGATCAATACCCCCTTAATACTCGTTGTATTGACGGGACAAGACAGTTTTTTATGTTTGTTCGTTTCGTATTTTTCACATTTTACAGTTTTTGACTTATAAAACTTTATAGTTTTTGTTCTGCATTTTTTTCTGGCAGTTTTACCCACTCTATTAACATGAGAAGACAACTTCCTGCTCCGTATTTTTCATGTTTTACTACTTTTGACTTATCAAACTTTATATTTTATATTCCGTTTTTTTTATTTCATAATTTTTATAATACAAACAAAAGTATAAAAAGAATAAAAAAATAAACACATTTGAGGTGTACCAATAACCAACCCCGTCACTAAAATGAACCGTGCATTTTTATTTTATGATAATGGTCTCCAACATGCTTAGAAGGGATAGAAGACGCGCATCCAGCTAGCTTTTAACTATCTCCACATGTCAACTACCCATGTCCTGCGCACATCATAGTCGCGCACAGCCCACCAAAACACTGAAACGCACTTCAGTTAAAGACAAAAACATCCAAAGAAACTAACACCCGTGCGCATCGATTCTAGAAGCAAACAACCCACACAAACACGTTGAGGCTTTCATGTGCGCCGAGGATTTCATGCGCGTCAAGGCTTCAACCAAATATAAGAACCAGTTTTAGAGGATGGTGTGGTGTCGGTTTTAAATTATGATGGAGGCGGCGTGAATTTCTGATGGTAGCAGCGGCATTTGATGGTGGGGAGGTGTCGGTTTTAAGCTTGTGTGTAGTGGTGTGGATCATGGTTGTTAAGATCTTGATCCTAGTGTTAGGATCTTATTATTTTATGATATGCAAAGTAAAAACGATCTCGATTTTATGTATGATCTTTGCAAGCTTAAAATTTTATAGGATCCCTATCTTAACTATAATATCGTCATATATAATCCAATCTGATCTTACTTTTTTTGAACTAAAAAATAACTCCAAATTATGGATTATGTTTTATAGAATACAACAACATGTCAATCTTTTTAAACATTTTATAATTACAATTTAAGACAACATTTCCATTAAACATTTATATAATTTTGTTTTTATAATATATAATAATTTGTAGATATGTATAATATTACAAAGACTATTAATAAAATGACATTATAGTAAATCTTAAGATCCAAATCTAATATTACGATATCGATCTTGCAAAGACGAAAACGATCATGACTTAAATTCGGATCTTAAAAATCATGGCGTGGACAATTTAGAGTGAGAAGAGAGATGAGGGCAGATGATTTAGGGTCCGTTTGGTATACAGGTGTGAGGAGGTTTAGATTGATTCATTTTCTGAATCAATTGTTTAGTATGCTTTTAATCATTTCACACATGGGTTTTGTTTACAAATTTAGGACCCGACTCACTCTACAGGTTTCGATGGAATCAAAGGCATCATGTACTATATTTTATTTCATTAATTTTGTTCACCGCATGTTTTTTTCTATTTTAGTTTTTGTACTTTTTCACTTTTAAATAATACATTTTATTCTTATTCATTTATAAAATAAATGTATTTTTTTAATTGATAATTAACTTTATGACTCTTCATTTCTTTCAAACTAAACTCAAATCCAAAATCTATTTTACCTCACCTATAATTTTTAAAACAAATCCAAAATCTGTTTCACCTCACCTATAAATCAAATGAATTGATTTGCACACTCATTTTTTTATTAGGACACTTTTTTTTGTGTATTACATGCTTGTACAGTGTGCTTTAATTGCTTGTACAGTGAGTGTCCCAATTAAAAACTTAAGTATGCAAATCACTAACCATAAATCAAATGGACCTTTTAAAGATGAGAATAAAGATGAGTGATGGTTTAGAAATGATTACATTAGGAAGGGAAAAAGAAAAAGAAAAACATCAGAAAAAATTATGTATGTCAAATCTGTAAAAGACAAAACCTGAGCCCACTAAACCATAAAACCTGGCTACTCGGTATGGATTTAGAAAATGTGAGACCATTGGGTTTTATGGAAAATATTGTGTAGTTGGTTTTAAAACAAAAGCATGTTTTGATTCATAAAGACAAAACCAAAAGAGATGGGTGGATACCAAACAGGCCTTTAATGTGCCACTTATTCCCAAATTCCATTTTAGCAAATTATTATAATCTGGTTCATTCCAAAGTACATTTTGCTAAACTATTAATAAGAGCAAACGGCGTGGTGGCAAAAACACTCACCGAATCTAACGTGGCATTCGCCACTTGCTAGACACCACACCCCTACCTCGCCATTCATTCGCCACTTAGTCGCCAGTTTCGATTTCGTGGGTTAACCAACGGAGAAAATGTAACACCCCTAAATTGGTCGCAGCGGAATAAGTGTCCGGGAGTGTTATTTCATAGATCAATAGCACAAGATATGTGAGAACGACTTCTAAATGAGTCGTTTAAAATTGATACATTGAATTTAACTGAAATAATGTTACAAAAGCTCCATGTTCAAATTGTTCATCCATGAAAAAGGGTACAATATTTAATACATAACAAACATCTCCCAAAAATGTAAAAAGCATTTTAAATCTCTATTGCAATAAGACTCCAAAATGATGCATCTCAATGTATCCACGTTCTTATCTCTTAATGACCTGAGAAAAAACATGCGTTTAAAATGTCACATAAAAGTTGATGAATTCACAGTTTTAAGTAATGTAATAAAGCAGGACCGACAAGATTTCAGATGCGTAATAATGTAACATCATACAATATCACAAAAGTAATTACGAAATGCACAACCTCGTGACATGAATCTACAACATGTATGTACTTGGCATTTAATTCAATAATGCCACCCGTGAAGATGATAACCCGCAACATCTAAAGCGACATGGTAATACGTCCGTTCGTTCGGTACCGCCGAAACTAGTGAGCGCTACTCACCGAACGGGATGTCAATCCCAAATAGATCTATTTATAACATTCGCGCTTACACCGAGTAATTAACAGTTCATGATTCATGGGCATAGTGGGTTATCGCTACTTAGGAAAACTCGTAATTTATTTAAAATTGTAGTTGCGTCCAAATGTAAAACAATGCATGTTTCTCACTGCGAGAGTTATAAATCATTGGAATTGTATAAAATGAGGCTATGAATTTCTCCACCTCTAGGTTAATGAATTGAAAAAATTTTTTTTTACCCCCTAATAAAAATAAAATGAGTGAATCGTCACGAGTAATCCGAATGCACCTAATTAATTTATACGTCGTAAGGGGGGGGGGGGGGGGGGGGGGGGGGGGGGTGGGGGGGGGGGGGGGGGGGGGGGGGGGGGGGGGGGGGGGGGGGGGGGAAGAAAAAAAAGGGGGGGGGGGGGGGGGGGGGGGGGGGGGGGGGGGGGGGGGGGGGGGGGGGGGGGGGGGGGGGGGGGGGGGGGGGGGGGGGGGGGGGGGGGGGGGGGGGGGGAAAAAAAAAAGGTATAGCGTATTTAAAATAAATATAACAATATAAATTATAGAGTTATATCACCACCTAATAGTTTTTGTTTAATTTATAAAAGTTGAAACCATATTTAAGTCACGCTTGATATTTAATGTCCGAGTATATGTATCCGTAAAAATATTATCTTTGTACAATAGTTGATTATTTGTTAATAATACTCGATTTAATATTTTTATTGTTTATATAATAATATCATATAAATAGTTTAATTATTTTATAATATAATATTTATAAAGTTTAAAACATGTATAAATATTATATAAGTAATACCACATTGTTTCTTAAGGTTTTTATAGCCCAAACGGACCCGAAAACACTCGTAAACCTTATTTTATAATCCCAACAGCTTCTTGTATTCTTTATAAAAATGCAGAAAATAATTTATAAAAGTTAACTAGCTTATATAATTTCTAATTAAATATCTATACACTTCTAGCCTCCGAAAACTTGATATTTACAGTAAAACGTCATTTCAAACAACTTTGTAGTTTTATACTTTGGCCGAATCGGACCCGAAAGCTCTCAAAATGACCGATTTCAAAGTTCACAGCTTTTCCGCAGCTTTTCACAGCTTTGTAAAAGCTGTGAAAATATATATACTTTTTGAAATCTTTAAAACTCATAACTTTCTCGTTTTAACTTCGTTTTGTGTGTTCTTTATATGTACGAAATCATATCGAGGTAATCTATCAAAATTAAATATTCACAGATTTATAAAAATCTGTACCGAAACAGTTAATTCAAACTGTGTTTGTATAAAATTATTTTTATACATTTTATTATTGAAATCTTGCAAAATTCATATCTTCTTCGCTATAGATCTTTTTGTGAGTTCCTTATATGCACATAATCGTCTTGAAATGTACTATTTAAATCTTAAGTTTAATATTATATAAAACTTCGTATTTATACCAAATGTATAATTTGTCCGAATGTGTGTATATATATATATTATATATAATATATATATATAATATATATATAATATAGTAATAATTGTTTTATAAACTTTGACATAATTAAACTATTTCAAAATCCTCTCATTAATATACAAATCCGTTTTATATTTTATGTCTTCTAATTTATGTTCATAAATTTAAGTCCAATATGTCCCAACAAAATGTCCACAACAATTATTTATTCCAACAATGAATTATATAATTAAATCAACACTTGTAATATACTAAATAAAATGTGTTCTTGCTTTTCCAATATAATTTAACATATTTTCCTACCATGAACATATGTTATACCTCGATTATGTATAATCTTGTTTTATTTTATAAACTTTATAAAATATGAACTAAGTGGTGATTTAACAAGATAACAATTATGTAACTATGTAAATGAAGTAATTATGAAAGGGTAGAGTTTATGTTAGACCTTGTATGAATAAATGAGGGAAAGAACACAAATCTAATTTAAATCTTCAACCCAAAATCCTTATAATAAACCCAAATATTCATTTGAAAACCATAGCTTCTTCTTCTTGAAAACCCTAGATTTTATGAACCCTAGTTCTTGCAATACCCTTGATATACCTTATATAATAACCTTAATAATACTTGTATGCTTGTATTCTTGTTAAAACAAAAACTATGAATCTTTTTTGGCCGTAAATTGAGCTGTGAGTTTTAGAGAGAACAAAGAGAGTGTGTTTGATTTTTCTAGCAAATGAAATATGTGTGTTTGAGGCTTACACTAACTTCCTATTTATAGTGGAAGTAAATCCTAAAACAACTAGCAAAACAAATGTTAAGAGGTGGTTTAGTAGTATGAGTACAATAAGGTACAAAGTGGTCTCTTCTTCTTCCTAGAAAGGAGGAACGTCTACAGTGCAAAAAGTGACAAGGGTCTTGGTTTATCCCATTGTTAAAGAAGTGATGGTGTACTAGGTGGTTAATAAGAAGATGTGATTGACTTGAAATGACTTTAGTGGAGATTAAATGAATTATTCTTGTGTTTTATTTGTAGAACCGGCCTAGGTGGTTTATGGGATAGAAAAGTTATAAATTTTTAGATATTGGGTAAAAAGTGGGTATTTGTTGAAGTATAGATGAAGTTTATGGTTTTACATGCTGCATACATGTGATTATTGGCGAAAACGTAAACGTTTTACGTAAATAATAAAAATAAAAAAGTGAAAAGTTATAATTTATCTTCGTAATAATTATATAACACTTGTTTGACGTAAACTTTTATTTGTTTGATGACGGTTTATGTTGAATGTTGATTTTTAGTTTACGCGATTTAACTAAATGATGAAAATTAAAAGTAAATGAGTAAAACCCTAAAAATAGATAATGGAAAGTATGAAGTCGTAAAATGACTTGAAATAACGGATTGTTACAGAAAACAACAAAGAATTTTAAATTATAGCCGTTGGTTTTCATTTAAATAATATACAAAAAATAATTTAATATATAAAATGGTGGGTTGTGAGACCCAAATGACATGGATTGGGGTATGTTATGAGGAAAGTTATTTTGAGATGTTGTATTGAAATGAATGGACAATAGATGACACCAGTGGCCAATGGGGCTCAAAAGGCATGGCTTTTGGTTGCCATGACACCACACCTTTGCTCTAATCTGGTATTTTTAATATTGTTGGATATTAGTTTATTTTGGTAATTTGTCTTATAATAAAAGGTCAAAGAGAGTCACATACTTTACAGACTTTGTGTAAAGACTATCTCATGAATTCACGACCGATCATCCCATCAAAGAGCGTTTGGTCATCAATCACGATCACTTCTTGGCATCATGTATTTTGCTAAAAAAAACCAGTTAAAAATCTTTTCTGTTCAATAATTGCACTTTTTTAGCTTAATCTTTATCCAACCTGATTAAGTTATTATCCAAAAAATGTACACTTTTCACATCATTTCGATTGATATATATATTTACTTGGTAGCAGACTAGAAGTAGTATATGTTTTTTTTTTTTTTCAAAATTTTAAACAATATCTTATGTCTTTAATTTCGATCAGTAGCTTTTTCCATTCACACTACAGTATTATCTTGACACTACGATGTAGACCAAACCAACATAAAAGTCATAACATCGACAACATATATCAAAAAAAAACAAATGAAGAAAAACAAAAAAAAGTTATAAGTCAAAACTTCTCGTGAATAGATAGAACTGAGCTAAAAATAAAACCCATGAAGAAAGGCCCATCAAAGGTTAAAAGTCAAAACTAACACCAATGAATCTGAGCCACATAAACAAACCTCATGCCGTAGGAGCAATGATGAAATTTTTACGTTTTGAAGACGTGATTTAAGGCGACACCAAATATGAAAGTATTTATACATTTATATCATATTTCATATATATCGAGATTAAAAAAAGTGTTGTACATCTATCTATACTATTTATAATGTATTTACCCCAAATGTTGAAAAAAGTTGAATTTGAAAATTAGTTATTTTATAAGAAAACACACTATATAAGGGGAAAAAAAGCTTGTAAAAAAGCTTACATTCAAAAACTTTTAAAGATAACTACAATATTGGCATTAACTGAGAAAATGGCTGGCATCCTTAAATAACTTTGAGAAAATAGCTGGCATCCTTAAATAACTTAAATGATAGTTTTTTTGTTTCATTTGTATCATTTGATTTTTGCGATTTGAGGATTCATTAATCTAACCCGGCTAGAGATGCAAATAAATCGGTTAAAACCGGTTTTCGGTTATTAGAAAACCGGTTTTAAAAAAACCGGTTTTTCTAATAACCGGTTTCGGTTTTTTCGGTTTTTCCGAAATCGGTTTTTTTCGGTTATAAATGTTCGGAATCGGTTTTTATACCGGTTCGGTTTTTTTCGGAATTTAAAACTTCGAACATTTATTTAATAAACTTGTTAATTATCAAACATTTAATTAAACAATACACCGGAAACATACTAAACAAATACAATCATAACTTTTTATTTGCACCGGAAACATACTAAAAAAATACAACCATAACTTTTATTTAAACAATACAATTATACAACTAAAAATATATAAATACTAATACATTTTGAGCTTCGGCATGACCATCACCCGAAAACATATTAGTGTACTCAAGTATGTCGAGCTTCGGCATTGCCATCACCCGTTATACTCAATCCATTAAATCTTCTAAAAAATCTTCTACATCTACGTGTTCAATATCTAAGTCTTCAAACTCACCTTCATCTAATTCGGTATTCGGAGGTGATATCCCTAAATCAACTTCTTCTCTTGCTATAGTTTCTTCAACGTCTTCTAATATCGGACCTTCCAACGATGTTTCATGTTGTACCCTATCTACTCCGTCCAAATAATCTTTTAAACATACACATACTTTGTGGTTCCACTTTTACTGAATGGATCTTTGCAGCCTATAAAGGATGATAGCCTGGATGTATAAATACAACAGACTATGTAGAAACAATGACTTGAATACAATATGTTAATGCGGAATCTTAACACAAGTACTAAGAAGAATAATGATTTAACAGAAACTACACTTTGTTGAAATGTTCTTGAAGTTAAAGAATTGTCTAACTATGATAGGTTGTATGATTTGTAATTGTCTATTCATTATGTTCTAACTATGTCAACAGTTATCCTTTTATAGTCCAAGGATAACCCTAAAAGTTATTACATGACTTTCTGAACACATATTCTCACAAATATCTTTTAATTATCTTCTTATCGGTATAACTCTTTTATACTAACGGTCTTTCTATAATTAACAGTACTAACACTTTTTTACTGTCGGTACTAAGTTATAAACTGTCAAGTACTATCTATTGTACTGTCGGTTCTAAGTTTAATTAAAAACATTAATCCTAACAATCCTCCCTTAAACATGAATGTTAAACATGTTTAACTTCATGTTTCTTCATTACTTTAGAGCTTGATTGTTCTTAGTTCTTTGACTATCATAGGAGGAATGTATCCAAACATTCTTCATGATTTTTATCTTGTCAGTCTATCCTTTCATATGCAGCATCCTTGTTATTCAGCAATTCAGCAACATTCTTTTCAGCAACCAAATGCAAACTCCTGATACCTACAATCCAACTAAGTTGGCTTTATAGTTTTTGGCAAACTACCAGCCATTAACGGATTTGATGTTCCTTTACCAGTAGCCGTTTGCTCTGGGATAGATAACTCTTTATTCTAAGATTTTGGTGGTTAAATACCATACCAGTTTTTGGTAATACTGTCAAAACATCAACGGATTGAAAAGTCTTTACAAATACGTTTGAGTTAGGAGCTAGCCAATGCTTAATCGTAATAAAATGGTGACTGATAAACCATATAGTTTTTAGAAAAACTATCAGCTATCAACAGGATTTGATTTGTCTTTACCATGAACTGTTTGATATCGGAACTAGCCAAACTCTTTACCAAGAAGCTAACAGTGAGTTGATTACCTTACATTTTTGTAAAATGTAAACCATCAACGGATTTGAGAAGTCTTTACCCTAAGCCGTTTGCTTGTGCTAGCCAATTCTTTTGCATGTAAGCATGGTGAATGATACCATTATTGTGTGGTGGTTGCCATCACTCAATCCCTTCTTACTTCCATCAGTCTTGTTCTTTAGATTCTTAAGTCAGCAGGTTCCTTCTTTGATAAATCTTATCAATTCCAATGCATTGTACTTTTTCTTCAGACTCTATTTTAAATTTAACATTTTGCGCCAGTTTTCCTTCTTTAGAGGATACTTCTTCTCTGTTGCATATGTATGGACTCTCCTTAATTGGTCATTAAAGTGTTTTTTTTTACCCCTGAGGTAATTGTGCAACTTCCAACTGATTATTTTCCATTTCATGCTCTTGTGTAGCCTCTAAAACTCATCTTGTTCATCTGGATGTACTAAACATTAAATCTCCAATGAACTCTTTCAAAACTTAAGGCATCTCATCTTTGGTATTTATCATTACAGTTGAATAAACAGCATTTAGATCTTCTCTATCAAATATGGACAATACTGATGTTAAAACACTAAAGTGTCTTTGCTGTCCATTACTTCTTGTTACCACATTCAAATTGATCTCTTCAATAGATTTAGCTTCATCAGGTTGTGGTTTTGTTCCAAAACACTTGTCTTCCAGTTCAATGATTGGTTATTTTTTCAAGATCTCATAATCTACTTCTTTATCTTCATCCTGAGCTATAGTTAAATATAACCTCAGATCATCATTTTCTTTGTCACTATCATCTTCAGAAGTGTGTTGAATGTATCTTCTTTTTCTTGACTTCATCTTCTTCCTAGTACCTAGCTTTCTTTTTCTAGTACTTTCTTCATCTTTATCCTCATCCTTGACTTTTTCTTTGGTGGTCTTCTTGGATCACTTCAGATTTAGATACCCCACCTCTTTTCGTAGTCAACTGTTTGATAACCTTCATATTAGCAGGACCCAGTGGAAATGAAATAAAAAAAAATTTGTTCATTAAACTCCTTTGTTTTTATACAGAGCTTGTATGTCTTCAAACTTCCAACTTTTCAAATTTGAATGTTTGAAGTTTCCCACATGTTTTAAGTAGGTTATCATTTGATTTCTGAGTTGATTCTTGGTTGGAGGTTTATTCCTTTTAGCTTGTGATCTTTGTTGAGCAAGGAACTTTCTTTGAGCAGCAATTGTATCATGAAGGAATTTGCTCTTTGCTTATATTGTTAAACTGCCTCTTTCTTGCTCTTGAAGCTTCTCAGCTAGAATTCTGTCTGCCTCAATTCTTGCTTTTACATCATCAAAGTTTTTAATGAGAGCTTCATTAGCTGCTTCTTCTTCAGCAATTTTGTTTTTCTCCTCTTCAGCTTCCCATTCTTCTTGGACTTTCCTAGCTAACTCTTCATCATCTCAAAGCTTGCGTTTGAATTTCTTCAAACTTTTGGAATATCATCACTCTTCCCTTTCATGTTTCATCACTCCCTCTTCAATTCTTCTTCATCCCTTTGTCTTTAGGATCAATTTTGAAAGAGGCTTTAAATGTGAGTGTTGATCTTGTAGAAGTTGTTTTAGGTCTATCAAGTATCTTCAACATCCTTCAGTTTCTACACTTCTCTTTTTCTTTGGAAATGGTTTGGCTTTAACTATATTGATGAGAAGTGTAGCAATTGTTTCAATCATTCACCAAATTATCACAGATGTGGGTGTCAGAGAAGATGTTTTGAGAAGCTTGAGAAGCATTGCATCCTTAGATTGCTCTTCTAAGTATAACTTTTTTGTCATCGGTACTTTCATCTTTTTCTTCAATACTCTTCCCTTTGGTCTTCATACCTGCAAAGATCTTCAGAAGCAATCAACATATTGATCATCATTACTTTCCATTTGTTCATCAGTACTAACTTTGAGATCGTCAGTACTAAGTTTTGGTCTGTCGGTACTAACTTTTTCAAATTCGGTACTAACTCCTTTCTTAGCAGTACTAACTTCATCTTCAGTACTAAGTCCAACTTCATCAGTATCTTTGTCTTCATCCATCATTTCTTGTGTCCTCCCTTTACTTTGAGCATTTTCTTTGCTTTAACCTTCTCCCTTTTGCATTCTTCCTCCCTTGTTGGATACAGACTTTATTTTGCACCTTCTTCTTCTTTGAGAGATGTTTTCCTTTGATGTCTGTTGTTCTCTTTGATTTTCTCTTCTGATATGCTTTGAAGTGTTTGATGACAGGATTAGCTTTCCTTTTGAGCTTTGTGATCTTAGCCTTTAAGAGTTTAATTTCCTTGGCTTGATCTGAAACCTGTTTACACAAAGAGATACAAAGATCATAGACATTTTGGAGAGTCATTGCATCCTCATTCCCTGAAAGGGATGTATCATTGAATGAATGATCTCCAAGATTCTCACCTGTATGTTGTTCTGGAAATTGAATCTGGAATATTAGAGTTGGGGAGGGTTTGGTGAAGTATGGGTTGAAGGATTGGTGAAAGGTCAGGTTCGTTGTCAAATGGTACCTCTCACTAGATTGAGTAGAAGATGAGTCATTCATGACTTCTATTTGAGGGCTTCACTAGTGGGTTCAGGAGAGGGTGTTGGGTGTGCTTCAGATAGTCTTTCTGAGAAGTACCCTCTTTCTGAGTTGGTTGGACCAACATATTATCTAAACAAGTTGTAATTTTGCCTGAAAATGGTTTTGACCTTTTTAACCATAAAAGAAAAAACTTTACTAGTTAAACTATTTACAGGAAAGTGATCTAAAGGTACAGTTACATTAACTAATTGTTTAGCTAAAAATATAGAAATAAAACGAGGATACATAACAAACTTCTTCTTAGCCTCTAAATGTCTAATCATGCATCAAAAATCAATTTAGAAAAATTATACTTTTGATTAGTTGTTAAACAAATTACAGCAGGTGGCAATATTTGTAGGAATTTGATCCCAAGAGGTACTTTTGGAACTTAAACAATGATTAATTGTGTGAAATAAAAACCTCCATTGGGGTGAAAACAAAGCTTTATTAAATGTTAACACAGTTAAATCCCCTTCATATCCCATAAGCTGAATAGCATCAAAGATAGCTTGATTTGGTAATGAGTCTATCCCATCAGCATCATCAAAAATAAGATCAGTTCGGATTGATGCCTCAGAGATAGACACAAACTTGCCAGCTACTTTGGCAGTTATGTGCCTAACATTGTTGATTGTTTTGGACTTAGCAGACGTCCAAAACTGTTCAACGAATGTGGTCGAAACAACAGGACTTACAGTGAGCGCATGATAAATATAACTTCTCCGAAGAAAATCAATGACTTCATGAAACTCAACATTCCCTTCAGTCTTTTCCAAGTATGCGATCATGTTGTGCTTAGGACAGGACTCAAGAGCAGCCATGTTGCTTAGAAGAGAGAGATCGTCGGTAAGAGAGATTAGGGCTTGTAAAGAAGAATGTCAGTTAGAGAGATTGCTTGAGTAAGTGTGCGATTGAGATGGATTCTTATAGGTTTAGGAGACCTAATTTTAAAGAAAACGTTCCAATTTACACTTTGTACCCTTGGCGGTATTTTTCTCCAATGTCTCTTTAGCGGTACAAACTTTGCCCAGCGGTACTAACTTTGCATGGTCGGTACTAACTTTGTCCAAACTTATAATGAACAATGTAAGTATCAGGAATGCTTCAGCACCATCAGTAACTCTTCTCAGTGACTCTCTAAATCTTCTTAAAGCGTTGATGAGCAGCAATTCTAGTTAATATGTATCCATACTCCAAAAATTTCATACAAACTATACAACTATACAACACTAACTAATTGCTAATATTTCTACTAATAGTAGTACTTACTTCTAGGGTTAGTTTAAAAGCATACTAAATCTCTAATCTGAAATTGTTTGCTTGAGATGCATACTTCCCTCGTCGATAACCATACTCACCATTTTACCTGGCACACTTCGCTCCATTGTTACGCATCCCCTTTGTCAAACATGACATAGACTCGTCTCTTGGTGGGTCTAACCACACCAGCAAATACTCTTTGGATGGTCTACATAATCTCATGTCTTCAAAATGCTTCACAAGAGAATTCTTACTCTGAATCTAAGCACGAACAACTTGAGCAATCTTCTTACTCTTGAACAATGGCCAACTCTTTCTGGTAATGCAAACATGAGATTTCCAAACTGCTTCAGAAGTCGTAATGTTCACAAACGTATACCCGACATTCAGACAATGCTTAACATCAGTTGGTAGAAAGGTGGAGCATAAGGGTTTAGGGGTTTCTTGGAACAAGTTTGATTTGCCATGGTGTGTTTTACCTCTTTCATCCACAGATGACCCACTAAAAGTACGGTAAGAAAAAATTAGTTCACGTTGAGTAGTGTTCATAATTAGAGATGAGAGGTTTTATAGACAATACTTCATATTGCCTCCCTTTAACCAATGTAGCTTATGGATTTATCATCCCAATTGAAACAACCAAGAACTAAAATCGGCTAACATCAAATGCCTTGGTTAGTAGATCAGCTACATTGTCATTAGTGTGGATCTTAAGCACCTAAATGAGAGGTCTTTGGAGTGACTTGAAACCTAGAACAAGCACAGACTGAAAACATAATGTCAGGCCTAGAAGCAGTCACATACATTAAGGAGCCAATCATTGACCTATAGAGATGGACATCAACATCACTGGCTTCCTCATCTTTGACTAATGGCTTCGGAGTCTCAATTGGTGTACTGGCAGTCTTAACACTTGCAAAAGTGAATTTCTTAAATTTTAACCCTACGAAAGTAAATTTAAATCCTAAGCCTAAAATATGGTAAAAGAAAACTTTATAAAAAAGAATTTTATTTTTTTGATTATTTTTTTATTTTTTATGAATTTTTAAAGTTTTTAATAAAGAAAAATGATTTAAAATTAGTAAATTTAACTCTAAAAATCTGGAAAAATCACAAAGTGTATCAAATGAAAAGACTGATTTTATAAAAATAAGACCTAAAAATAAGCTGGCTAAATAAGCCCTAATAAGCTAGAAATAGGCCACGGCTTATTAAAGAAATTAGAAAATGAAAAAGTGTATAAGAGATTAATGTAGGACTATCTTGACAGATAGCCCTACTGGTGCTGGTGGTTTGAGTGTGTGTGTTGTGGGACGAGTATGTGTTAAAGGTTAGGTCATGGGTTCGAATCCCATGGCCTAGCTTTTTGCATTTTTTTTATTTTTCAAATATTTTTACACACACTTATAGAACAGATGAAAATAAGCAAAACTTATAAAAGAAACTTTTTATGAAAATTACCAAATAAGCTAGAAATCAGCTTTTTAAAACAGACAGATAACACTTAACTTTTTTTTGGCTTTTTTCACTTAAACAAACTAGCTAGAAAACTTTAATAAGCTGAAAACAATACTAACTAAGCTACAAACAGCTAATCCCTAACCTAATAAGCAAATTTGAGCAAGAAAATAAGCAAAAGAAACAAGCCATGAGCTGAAAAACAGAATAAGCACTTTTGCATAAATGGACTGCCAAACAGACCTAAAGGCAAACTTTAAGCTTATTTTAAATAAGCAAAACAGATCTCTTATGGAAATACTAGCTTTATACCATATATAGCTGCCTTCTATCTTCTTTAAAACTCTTTTCGAAAAACTAGTTTAAAAATCAATTACTCAAAGAAAAAGCTAAATGAAAAAGCTTATTGACACAGTGTGTGCTGAGTGTTATTTTTGGTTTTAAAAAGACAAAATGCTAAGTTTGAGCTTAAAAAACAGATCGACGCTCTAATAAGCAATTTAATGCAAACAAAGCTTAAACAGATCTAATATATCCTACAAACTACTTGTGCTCAAATTTTGAAATCCTAAATCTAATTTTTACACTCTGATAATTAAGCTTGAACTAGGCTACTTGGCTATTTTCCTCTACTGATGCAATTGACACTTGATGTCCAAAACTTAAAACCAAAAGTGCAGGCCTAAGGTCTTGTATTCTACACTTTTAAAACACCAAACTAAATGCAAAATGAGTGACAAATTCAACTAGAGCAAGCTTGAGCTTAAAATCCTTATACAACTGAACTTATTCTAACAGATTCTAAACACTACTTATAAATTTTGATTAAAACTGATTAAAACTAACAACAACTTTAAATCCTATCATCATAAACTTCAAATTGATGTTTAAAGTCAATCCAAAGGGTCAAATTGTCCTTGACAAAGCACTAACTTGAGTTAGGTGTTGCCTGTTGTGTCAAACACCCCTTTAAATAGCTTAAACCCATTTTTAGCTTATGAAATTGAAATTTAAAGCTCAAATTCTTAATACCAGATAGTTATAAGCTACTATTAGACCTAATGAGCAGATTTAAGCAAGCAAATAAGCCAGAACAATAAGCTACTAATCTATGCTACTTTTTATGGTTTTTTCACTGTTTTATAAAGAACACTTTCAAAATGAAACTTAATCTAACAAAAGACAATATCAAGCATTTAAACAATTATAATAAGCAGGATTAAGCAGATTTAAACTATAATAAGTAAACAATAAGCAGACAATAAGCAAGTTAAACTAATATGCAGATTATAACTAGAATGCAAGCAGAAAAATAGAAAAATGTAAAGAAAAGTGTACCTCCACCTCAGCTAAACAGAGGTGAATGCTCACAATAGAGCTTATAAAAGTAGCTTAAGCTTTTAGCTTAAGCTTAATCCAAAATCCTAGTCTAATCCTAACACTTGACCATCAAGTACTATTACCAGCTTACCAGCTTGAATACTATAAGCAGCCATCCAATTCCATTAGTATTCAAGCTTATATGAGAGTTTTTATGTAGCTTATGAGTAATTTGAGCTTATAAAACAGTAAATAAGAGCTTATTCAAATCATTAGTGCAAATAGGTTAAAAACAGAATTGACAATTGAGCTTAAATGAAAACAACTTTTATTAATAAGATGAAATGAGTACAAACTTTGAAAAGGGAAATTACATTTAACTAAAGACAATAAGCTAAAATTACATGAAAAATAAGCTAAAATTAAACTACAAGCTACTATTAAAAACTACTCCTCTCTTCCTCTATGAGTGAGGACTGAGCTCCTTATATAGGGAAAGAGGGAAGCTTCCAGGTCCTTTACCTGCTCCTTTTGATCCAAGCCATCCATTCCTTCTAATCATTGGATCCTACTTTGTAGCCGTTAGATGAGATAAGAGCACATGGATTGCCACGCTGGCAATCTAATCATTAGGAGGTGGATGTGCTTCTTTAACACTGATTTTAATGCAAATTTCCACTTTTGGGTGTGTTTTTTGGAGACGCGTGTCATTCCCTTTTGTCATCTCAACCAATCACGAGCTTTGGTGACGTCTCAGTCTGCTGACATGTAGGATTTCTTCTAGAAGTGTTAATTATATTTTAATCAAGTAGATTGAGTGTTGGGTAAATTTGAGAAGAAAGGTGAATTGGGGGAGACGGGTGAATAGTAAAACTAATTTTCCCGCCCCCCAATTCTTTTATAACTTGTTTGACCTGAGTTTTATACAACGTTGACCTGGGCTTGGGGGGATGTTTTGGGCCATGATATTTAGCTTTGGGCTCGGTAAAGGTTAAATGGGTTTATATAATTAAGTTAACAACCGTTAGTCCTCAAAGGTTAACAATGTAATAAAAGGACTACGGTGTTATTCATTTTAGGGCATTTTAGTGAAATGGTTTAACAATGAGGGACCTTCTGGTATTTTCAAGCATTTTGTCATCTTGTGAGTTGACTAAGCTTGTCCATGGTTGACTTTTGTTGACTATTTGCTAAAAACTCCCAGCTCTTGTGTACTCATTCTATCTCGTGTCCGTTTTTGTCCGGTTTTGGCTGTTTTCTTGTGATTTTTGCAATATCTGTACCTACACATTCACAAAAGATAAAATACACATATACAAGAATAATTATGCACATTTTCATCTTTTTAGGGTTTGTTTTGATACAAAAAGGATATGTGATTTCTCACATATCAAAATTCCCCAAACTAAGTGATTGCCGTGTCCTCACGCAATGTTATATGCTCTAAAACCAAAAACTCCAAAACCTCTCCAAACTAATCCTTTGAAAAGTAGCAAAGTCTTTTGTGGGAAAAGTTAAGAAATAACAAGTTTTAAAACACCTCGTTTTCCATTTTCAAAGATTTTTTCATTTTTATGATTTTCATAATTTACAACTTACAACTTATTCATGTGTGACATAATGTATTGCTTTCATTATTCATTGATAACTTTGAGGATCACGGAACAAAAAGCACAAAAAAGTGTCCAAATAAATAAATTCATCGTCCCCAACCTTCACCTCTCCAAGCCAAGCTTAAAAATAAAATCATTGTAAATTACAAGTTATAATGCTAACACTACTCATAAAAGCTAATTGTGTACTTATTTTTCCTCCCTTATTCCTAATTTCCTCCATCAATCGTCAATTTCAATATACTGGAACAAGTTTGATTTCATGCTAGATCGCACCATTCGTTTCTTTATGTTGTCACAAACTTGATTCGTTTTACAGTATCGTACAAGGCACCTTCCAAGAGCTTGTTTGATGTTGGCTCAAGCAGGATTTCCATCTTCACTATGAATACTTAAGTATCACTCGGATGTTCTGCCAAAATCACAAGGATAATGCGTAGGACTCTTAAGTTATTACTTGTTTTCATAATGTGTGAGCAACAAATATATTTGAATAGTGTCCTAGTAAGATTTTGGGTTGGTCTCTTGGCTCTGGGCTTAATAGTGCAATTTGGTTTTAGTGATCGAACGGCTGGAGAAAGACTGCTACCTTTTCAATACAACTAATTGGAAAGTGAGAGGTGTTGATAGAAATGCGTGTATCTTCGTGAGAAATAAATCAGAATCTTTTGTGGATTCTGAGTGGCTAGGGAGGGATGTGCAATTGCATTATTGGGGTCACATTGATGTCAGTCTTCAATGTCAGCAGTCATTATTTCTTTGTGATTCTATGACAGTATGACTGTATTGACCCGGTTTCTGCCTAAGTGTAAGGAGGGCTTCTTTCTTTTCACCCTTTATCTTAACTTTTCTTTTTAATTCTTCAACCCCTTCAGCGCTTACCAAGACTTCATGACTAGTACCTTGTTGGGTTTGTTCCAGTACTAGCTCCATCTCAGTCGGCACTTTTCCCTTAATCTCACTTTACTCCTTTTCATACCTAAGGACTTCTACACTATCTATTGGAATATCCCTGGGTAGATCCCTCCGGTTCTGGCTGGATCATGGGAATAGATACCTAAACTTAACCACTTTATCACTCCAATACATTAATTTAAATGGTCGGTCTTTGATACTTCCACATTTCAGCCAATCACGTAACCATTTGCTCCCCCTTCATATGTGCATCGATTAATCGAAAGAGTTTAGCACATATATGGGTTAGCGTACACTTGAGATCTTAAAAATCACATTATTAGCCATATATTTTAATCACATTTTCTCTCCTTATCAAAAATGTTAAATCTTTTAATATTTTAGATATTAATTGATAAAATATATGCATTCGGGGAGAAGATTTCCAATTATTAACAAGCCGATTATTAGAACATATTAATGCTCCCCCTCAAATTATGAGGGAATTATATGGTGTTTGAGTACGTTAATTTGAAAATTTTAAATTTACTAAGAAATTTTTGAAAATTCATACTCAAACACTATATATGCCTAATTATAGTCTACACTATTTATTTACATATTCACAAGTTTTATTATATACGAGAAATTGACCTGAAATGAGTTGAGACAAAATATGACAAAGTCATATTGTCCTTTCCAGTAGCCTGGTATCATTCCCGTATTCTTTTCCACCAACAAACTTCTCTAAATTCCGCATCAACCGTCTTTCAAAGAGCTTCTTGTCAATATCCTGAACCATAACCCGAGCCCGTCGTTTGTCAAACCGCTCCATTTCCTCTTAGGCAGATATTCTATCCTTATTCCCTTAGCAATATCATCAAAAGCAGACCGAACATCATCAAGCGTGCCATCACTGAATTTATGAAGTTCATCAGCACACATCAATCAGTTTCTATTTATCTGGTCCTTATATATCACTCCTTTAGGGCCCGAATATGCAGTGTAAGTGGTCCTATTTCTGAGATTTGACCTGAATGTGTCTGGCTTGATAAGGTTAAGCTTCTTTTGGTAACTTTCAACACCTAATTGAAGATCTTCCACCCACCTTTGAATGACAATCCGTCTTGTAAACATACGTAATACCACATTCAAGTCATACCATTCGTCGATTATGAGATTGGTCAACTTATTTTAAACAAGTAGAAGTAACATGTCTTCTATGTCTTGTATGCGAAGTCGTAGGAAATCGCCTTCTCTAAACTTGTACAGCTTTTGATCCTCTCGACGAACTTCAATCTCTTCCAAGTGACCGTAGTCATACTTCTTCATAATCAAAAGTCTGGTAACCACAATGATTCTTTTCCTGGAGTAGACATCCTTTGACGATGACATATTGGCAGCAAACCCGTAGAAACGTTGACGTTTGGGACCCTAGTGTGACGTACCCCAGTAAGCATGTTTATCATATTTCACCGTTATAGGACTCCACAATTTAGGAACCAAGTCTTTGATCCATTTGAGATCATAAGTAGCAGCCTTTATCTTCGTCACAGAAGTTGAGTATCGTCTGCTTAAATCTTCACCCTTCAGATATTCCAGATCGTTATTAATAAAGTAATCTTGAGGGATAATTTGGCATCCTCGATGATCTTGAATTAACGGAAGAGGCTTTCTGAGATCGAACGGATACGGTTTGTTTTCAGGGTTATGCCAGTCAAGTCGTTCAGTTGTTGCTTTGGAACATTCTTCAAGATGGTACTCTAATTCCGTAATACTCTTGCAAGTGCCTTTAAGCAGGTTGAATGCCGGTCCAACCAGAATTTCTTGAGTCAGATTTGGAATTTTAAGCCGATTCATGACAAATGCATATAAATCAAATGAAGTATTATTGAGCTCATCAAATGAAGTGGGAGGTTCTTCAGCACACGCAACTTGACTTATCCAGGTCTAAGGAGGTCAGAAGTCAACATGTTGTCTCTTACTCCAATCAGGATTAGGAGTTGGAGGTCGCTCGGGTTTCTTAAACCAATCAGCTTTCGTAACCTCCTTATCAGCGGGTTGTTCATCATTGTCTCCCGTGACGAACTCTTGATCTTGTTGCATACTTGAGTCTTCAACAATATGACTTGGCTCCTCTGCATGGGCAGACTTGCCGGAAGACTTATCTTGAGATTAGGAGGCGTCTTTAGAGGTTCTTGAAGACTTCTTTTCCTTTGACCTTGAATCTCTGGAAGACACAACATCTTTACTTGATTTCCTTCTTTTCGTCCCTCGGTCTGATCCAGCGGAGAGGTATCGATCTTTGTCTCTGTCGTCTCGACTCCTCTTCAATGAAAAGACTTTACCATATGAATCAAAGAGATCTTTGTCAATTTGATAAGGACTCGACCAGTGCATCATAAAGCTTCTTTTTGTAGTCAGCTATGTCATATGACTTGTTCATCTTCATCTTGTCTATGAGGATCTTTGTGAGTTCAAACTCGAAGAGTGTTGCAGCTGCCTTATACGAAGACTGTGGTTGAGATGAATACCTTGTCAAGATAGTAGCTTCTAGAGACTCAGTGACATTTTTCTCAATAACGGGAGTTGCAACATCTGAGATCGCTTGAGGAAGAATCTGAGGTAGTTGAGTATTGACTTCCTCTTTGATAATTGTTCTCACCGTTGAGTCAACGAGTTCTATATACTCCATTTTCTCAGCTTGAGCTTCTTCTCTACAGTCAAAATTATGTGCTTGAATGGCCTTGTTTATTGCTTCTCCAAGTTTGTTATCCATGTAACGATCAACTATAGCAGGAATGGAGAGATCTTGAGCATACTGGTCAACTTGCTTTATCTCTAACAAATCTTTTTCTAAGTTCGTGACTCTGTCATTGAATTTGAATACATAAGCGAAATCTAGAAGAGAAATAAATGAGGTTGTAGCTTTAGAAGTTGTTGGTGTTGGAGCTGGTGTTGCATGTTGTAGAAGAGGATTAAAGAATGGAGGTGGTGGAGGAATAGTTGTAGTGAAACTGGATGTGATTTCAGGAACTACCGTTGCATGATGAGATGAGGTTTCCATCAATGAAGCAATCTCATTGTCAGCTGGAGATGGATTCTCAAGATTTAGGAGCTTGCTTGTAAAATCGGAGGAGACAGAAGAACTTTGTACAGGTTCGTCAGCCTTTTGTGTGTCAAGGACCATAGTAAGAGTCACATGAGCATCTTCCTCTACTTGCTCAAACCCTGGTTCTTGAGAAACATTTTGTTGTTCTAAGGCACCTTGATCAGCATTGGTCATTTCAGTGTCTTCATTTCCTAAGTTCACTTTCACATCTTTATACAACTCCTTAGTGACCTCATCTTTTTCATCATCATACATCGTCTCTTCATCATCAATCTTTTCTTCTTCTTCATCATAGTATTCAGTGGTAGACTGATCAAAAATAGGAATCTTGATTCTGTCTTACTCAGTTCTATCACTATCAGTGTCTTCATCATCGTCATTCGTGTCATCACCTTCTTGTTCATCATTATCATCATCATCATTGCCACTATTACCATCATTATCATCGTCACCTTCATCACTTATATCATCAAAATTGTTTTCATCATCTTCACTGTCACCCCAAGACTCTTTCTCACTTTTAGATTCGTATATGGGTACATCGGGAACCCCTGGTTTAGTACCAGTTCCTTCATCTGCACCAGAAGTCTTTTGTTGATGCTCATCATGAACCTTTGACTGAGTGTTAACTCCATCACCTGAGCCACTTGCGTAAGAACTGTGAAATTGTATCTTGCTTCTTTTGGTATCCAACTTAAGTTGTTCAGCTTCAGTTAATACAACCTCAGATAATACAGCTAATCCTTTGGCTTTTGGCTTCTTTGCAGGTTGCTTCTTCTTGTCAGATTTAGCCACCATAGATTTTTCCTTGAGTCTGGTACCTTTAGTAGCTTGAACAGGCTTCTGCTTGGGAGATGTAACAGAATCAACTTTCTTTTAAACGTACTTTGGTTTTGGAGTTTTCTTTCCAGAAGCAAAAGCATAGTATGTCTTGTAAGCTTTGGATTCCAACATTGCTAGGTTTGTTAGTTCCTTTGGAGAATGGTACCATACACTTGAGTATCTTCATGTCTGGAGATACATCTTATAGAAATAAACATGGTATCATCTCGAGCAGTGTGCCAAAACATATTGTTTCTCCTCGAAATAGACTGATCCTTTGACATGAAGTAATCAATGATGATCTTTGTGAATCTAGGGTATGACATCTTGTTGGTCTTCTTAGTTTCTTTGTTTTCTATCTAGAACATGAGATCTTCCCAGAGTAGATACACATAGTCGATGTTCTTCTTATTGAACATACCCTAGAGGATTTGAGCACGGGACAAACGAATCTTGTCCATTCCAGTTTCTTTGCCACTTAAGCACTTGTTGATGATGGTAGAAAATGCTCTCCATGGTTGATGTAAGTAGTCAACATTTACATCAGTGAGATAGGTGATGTCTCCAGTGTACCCAAGATCTCTGATAAAAGAGAGAATATCTTATTCCAGTGAAAGGTCTTCAAACTCTTGTCTTGGAATTTTAGGGCAAATTTGGAGAATTTCTCTAAATTTTTCAACATCGAGAGAGAATTTCTTCTTATTTATTGTGAATCTGATAGAAGACTTATGAACAAAAACTGTAGCCCAAAATTCTTGCATATAAATAGCAGGAACTTCTGTAGTGATCAGGAATGCTTGGTAGAAGGGAGTGAGAGCAAGAGCATCCAACACCACTTGAAATGTAGCTTCTTTTGGTTTGATGTTTGTTTTGAGTCTCATGTTGCATTTCTCGAACTCAAGATGGTCTGTAGGGGCAACAAAAGCATCACCAAGGGCTTTCTGTTGAGCTTGAGTGGTATTCATGTTTCTACTAAGATTTGACCAATATAGTTTATATGTATAACCAATTTTATATATAACACACTAAAAGGCCTTTGATTGTTGAATACTTAAGCTTGATTCATGTGTGACATCATTTTAGTGATTAGGCTCATTAAGGCATTTAGCAGGATTGAATAAGATCTAATCATCCGAAGGGCAACTTAATTGGGCATAATGTGAAAGGCATTTAGACAACTGAAATAGCGCTTTTTGGAATCCTATTCAAACTAACTTGTAGAGAATAAGGTAACCTAAGACATGTTCAGATATCCTTGTTGAACCTTGATATATAGCCTACTTAACTTGATTAGATTGCATAATTAACCAATTTTAATTAGGTACCTAATTTGAGTTGAAAATTGCCTTCAGAAAAATTCAATCTTAAATTTTCTTAAAGTCATTGCTAAATCGCCTCCTATTAAGAAGTGTTAACTCACCTCTTATAGTGGGTTGTTAAATCGACTCTAACGGAATGTTGTTAAATCACCTCCTATAGAAATTGTTAACTCGCCTTGTGATGGAGTGTTGTTAACCCGCCTTCTGAAGGGAGTTGTTGTTAACTCGCCTTCTAAAAGGAGTTGTTAACTCGCCTCCAAAAATCACATTGCCACAAACATGAAAATTTAAACATCAAGTCATGATCAAATAGCATTCTTAACAGATGTATAACACTAAGGATCAATTATAACAACAATCGGCCACAGAATCATCATCAATGAACAAAAACGAGCATATTTACCTATTTTAATACATTAATACACATGGCAGTATTAGTAGAGGCAAATATTATATCGTCAACATAAATTTATACCAGTAATAAGTCATTCTCAGCTTGCTATGTGAAGAGTATTGGATCAACTGCACCTTTGGAGAAATGCTGTGTGATTATGAAGCTTAACAGCATGTCGTACCATGCGCGTGGTGCTTGTTTGAGTCCGTAAAGGGCCTTTTTAAGCTTATAAACATGCAATGAGTTGTTCTAATCAACAAATCCTTCTGGTTGAGAAACGTAGACCTCTTCTTTGAGCTCGCCATTTAAACGTCCATTTGGTAGATCGTCATATTCTTATAAGCGACATTTGCTACGAAGATACGGATAGCCTCTATTCTAGAAACCGGTGCAAATTATTCCTCAAAATCGATTTCCTTTTCTTGCTTGAATCCTTAAGCAACTAGCCTAGCCTTATTTTTTAAAACCTCACCAAATTCATCCGTCTTGACCTTATAAATCCATTTTAGTTTTATCAATAACACTTTATCTGGACGCAGCACCAATTCCCAAACTTCTAGTCTTTGAAATTCATAAATTTCTTCTTGCATTGCATCGATCCATGACGGTTCGGTCATTGCTTGTTTGAAGTTCTTTGGTTCTACCGAAGTTAGGAAGGCATCAAAGTAACACCACATGGCATCAGTTTGGAGTTACTTTCTCGTAGAGACAGAGCGAGAAGGATCGCCGATCATGTTTGCTATAAGATGATCCTTAGTCTATTTACCAAGGTGTTCAAATGGAGTGTAAGTTTGTCTCACATTCTATGATGATCCTTGAGAAGTTGAGTGTTCATAACAAAATTCATGAAGTGGATCATCACAAAAAATTAGTGTTTTTGGTGATTCTTCAAAACCTTGAGAAATGTTTGGAGAATATTCATGTTCTTGTGTTGATGGAGCTTCCTAGTCAATGAAAGTTGACACAGGAGATTCAGCTAAAACCACAGCTTTCGGAGCAGCAGTTTCTTGAACTGGAGTAACAACAATTGATGGAGGATTGAAATATTCATCGAACATAGGTTAAACAAGCGATCCCAATCATCTCTTGGTGGTGAAATACAAGGTTGTTGAGGAATAGGGTTTGGAACGAGCCCTGAACTGGATGCTGTAGGAGTCATAGAATGAAGCCCGGGTCCTGAACTAAATTATTCAGAAGCCATTGCTGTTAGCTCATCGAATGTTACATGAATTGTTTCAATAATTTTCCGGGTTCTTTTATTGTAGATTCTGAACGCTTTCTTTGCGGGCGCGTAACCAACAAAAATACCAATGCTAGCTTTTGCATCTAATTTACCCAGGTCGTCATTGTTATTGGTAGGATAACATAGTGCACCAAAGACATGAAAGAATGATAAATCCAATTTCTTATCTTCTATAAGCTCGTATGGAGTTTTGTTGTATCGAAGGCGGATTAATGAACGGTTTTGGGTGTAGCAGGCTGTATTGATTGCTTTGGCCCATAAAAATAATAGAGCTTTAGAAAATATTAACATTGTTCGAGCAACTTCTACAAGAGTTTGGTTTCGTCTTTTGACAACTCCGTTCTGCTGAGGAGTGCGAGCAACAGATGTTTGATGTGAGATGCAAACATTTTCATAAAATTCACGAAGTATCTGATTGACAAATTCGGTTCCATTATCTGTTTGAACATTACGGACAGTGGCATTCAAATGAACTTGAACATTTTTTATGCATTTGATGATGGACTCAGGAGCTTCATCTTTTGTTCTAAAAAATCTGACCCAAGTAAATCTTAAGTAATCGTCGACAATCACTAAGATATACATTTTCCTGTTAATACTCGCCACACGCATCGGGCCACACAAATCTATATGCAAAAGATATATTTTCTCCTGGTTAATGTCTTCAGCTTTGGGTTGATGAGAGGATTTCTTACTTTTTCCTAATACACATGCTGAACACAGATGATCTTTCTAAAATTTAAGTCTTGGAATGCCTCGTGCAAGACCGTCTTTAGCTAGCTTGTTAAGAGTAACGAAGTTGAGATGAGATAAACGATGATGCCATAACCAGATCTTAGTCTTTGACGCTTTGGATAGAAGACAGATCAGAGATGTTTTAAGCATGTCATCAAGAGAAATTGTGTACAAATTTATGTCATGGGATCCAAAAAGTAGATCAACACCTTCTAAATTACGAATAAAGCAAGTGTTTTTCCGAAATGCGACTTTAAGATCTGCGTCGCAAAATTGACCAACAGAAAACAAGTTATGTCCAAGCCCCTCGACGTAGTATACTCTTGAAATAGTAACATTTCCTAGCTGATAGTCACCATACCCCATAATCCTTGCAATATTGTCGTTCCCGAATCTAACTGTACCTAGAAATTTACTAACAAAGTTTATGAGCTGAGAGCGATTCCCTGTCATATGTTTCAAACATCCGAAGTCCAGATACCAAAGAATAATTTGTCATGACAAGAAAAGAAGATGATGGAATATCTGTAGAATTGGATCCCCAAGTATGATTGGGTTCCAAGTGGTTAGCATTCTTAGATTCTACAATCTTAGCCTTTTTACTCGAACTTTGAGACTGTATAGAGCCTTTTTAAGCTTGTACACATGCATGGGTTGTCCTGATCACAAATCCTTCGTTGAGAAATGTAGACCTCTTCTTTAAGCTCGCCATTTAAGAATGCCATTTTGACGTCCATTTGGAAAATCATCATATTCTTGTTGGCTGCATTTGCTACAAAATACGGATGGCCTCTATTATTGCAACCGGTGCAAATGATTCCTGAAATCGATACCTCCTATTGCTGAATCCTTAAGCGGCTAGTCTTGCCTTATTCTTTAGTTCCCCGCCAAATTCATCCTTCCTTTGTAAACTTATAAATCCATTTTGAAGTTTGAATTAAATGACTTTATCTGGACACGACACCAATTCCTAAACTTGTAGCCTTTCATGAATTTCTTCTTGCATTGCATCGATCCATGACGGTTCGGTCATTGCTTGTTTAAAGTTCTTTGGTTCTACTGAAGTTAGGAAGGCATCAAAATAACACCACATGACGTTAGTTTGGAGTTGCTTTCTCGTAGAGACGGAGCAAGAAGGATTGCCGATTACGTTTTGATTGAAAGATTTCTTACTATATATATAATATAAATATAAATATATATAATAAGTAGTCCCAAAATATCATTAATAAGAGAGTGAGAAAGAAAGGCTTTTAAAAGGATTATTACTTTTACCCAAAGCAAAATCCCAAAAAAAAGCTTCCCGGGTCGTTTTCCGACGAGGCGCGAATTTGAAAATCGAGGTAACGTTTGTGGAACAATGCTTGAATAATCAAATATTTGATTTGGTTCCTAATTCTACTAATAACATGCAAAAACAAGTAAAGGCAAACCTAAAACGAAAGCAATTAAGGCTAAAACACTAAAAACGATAACGAGATTCAAATCCTGTTCTTTAAAAAACTAAATTCTACAAATTTAACCCTACAAGTGCAAATTTAATTTTTACAAGTCCGAAATGGTAAAAGAAAATTTAAAAAAAAAGGATTATACTTTTTTGTTTTTATTTTATTTATTATGAATTAAAAACGATTTTAATATAAAAAATTAATAAAAGAATACTAAACTAATTTGGAAAATTCTGAAAAATTTGTGAAATGTACCTTGCACCATGTTAAACCTAATAAAAATAAAACGGGTGAAACAGCTTATGTAAATTAGCTGTTAATAAGCTAATTAAGTCTGATAAGCTAAATGGACTAAAAGGTGTTATATACTAAATTGTGCAAGATATGACCAGGAAGTCCCAAGGGAAGAGTGGTGTGAGGTGTGGTGTGTAAAGCGTTGGTTGAGTGAGGGAGAGGTCTCAGGTTCGAGCCTTGCTCACCTTGACTTCTCTTACACTCCCAACGTTTTTATTTTTGCTAAACTTCTTTTTGAAAAAGCTTTATAACTTAAAAATAAGCAACTTTTGTGAAATGACTTTTTATAAAAACCTAAAATAAGCACTTAAAAGTAACAGACTTAGCTTTTTAATACTAAGACTTAAAGGGCTAAACTATGGGCTATTTTGGGACTAATAAGCACAAGGGAAAGGTAAATAAGCTAAGACAAATAACTAGCTAGACCTAAAAAGCATTGATAAGGAAATATAAGCTAGGAAAATAATCTGAAAGGGACTAAAAAGCATTTTTAAAATAGAAAACACAAGGACATATAACAAAGCTACTTTCTACTTTTAAACTAAGAATTAGAACCTAATAAGCAGTTTTAAAAACAATAAGCTAAAAAATGATTAACTAACCCTAATAAGCACATAGGAACAAGAATAAGCCAAGAAAATAAGCTGGAAAGCTTTTAAAAAGCATATAAGCTTTTAAAAAGCATATAAGCTTTTAAAAAGCATATAAGCTTTTTGGCAAAGCTTGTTAGCCAAACAGCCAAAGGGACATTTTCTAGCTTGTTTTTAAGCTAGAAAATGGATCCTTATGGCTTAATGACTTATATGCAAGTCAAGCATGTCCAATAAGCTACAATAATCAGCAATTAAAAAGGAATTTGAAATTAAGATAAGCCATGAAAAAGGCTTATGAAAAAGGCTGATTTCAAAATTTTACTCTTTTTGGTTTTCATTTTAAAAGACAATTTGGCTTTTGCAGCCCTAAAAATAAGCTAGTATAAGCTGACTAATATGCAAATTAAACTTAAACAGATAAAATCTATACTACAAACTACGTATGCTATGAAAATCAGACCCTAAAACAAACCTTAACTCACTTAAAATTAAGATCAAAAAGAGACTTTTAAATATACTTAGAAAACTTGACAGGTTTTATACAAAAACCTCAAATGTTCACATACAAACTTAAACTGAACTTAAACCAACTGCATTTGGACACTTTAAAGAACACTAAATCAATACCTAAAGGCTGTTATCAAATTTATATACAAATATGTAGTTCAAAACTATTTTTAGACCCACAGTTTTGTAAACATTATATAGATAAAAATCAATAAAACTTGATTTTCACATTAAAAACACTTTTAAAACTGTTAGAAACCGCTTAAATTAACTTGTGTTTAAAGTTAGATTAAATGACCCATATGAGTTTTACACTTGGTTTGACCCATTTTGCCTTCTTAACCCAAACACCCCTTTAAAATTTCAAAATTAATTTTAAAGCTAATTTAGACTGATATAAGCTAAGATTTTAAGAAACAAATGATGAACAATGGATAGTAAGCACAAATAAGCAACAAGAACTCAGAAATAAGCACTCAAAATAAGCAATCAAGAATAAGCAACTTGAAGCACCAATAAGACAGATTATAAGAAAACATCATGTAAATGAATTCTAAGCATAAAACTGAATCATAAGCAATCAATAAGGCATAATAAGCATCAATAAGCAAAGGTAAGCAGTAAAATAAGCAGTTTAAATAGGCAAGCAGTAAATAAGCTTAAAAACTTGAAAATGAGAACTTACCAATAACCTTGTGCTTCAAAACAAGGTCCAAGTGCTCATGAGCTTATCTTACAATCTCCAACTTGTTTTAAAAAAGCCTAGTAAAAACCGATTAAGCCTCATGTTAGCTTAACTTCATAAAAGCTTAAGACAGATTTGAGGGTGAAATCTCAGTTAAGCTTTTAAAAAAGCTTAACTAAGTCAGACAGGAGTAAATGAGTTTGTTAGCTTATGAAAATGGTTTTAGAACACAAGTTTAAGCTTAAATGCATAAGGTAAAAAACAGAATTTAAAATGACCGAATTTTAAAACTTTTAAAACTTAAATTTCATTAAACTTAAAAACATTACACTGCTTTGAAAAGTAAAGTACAATTTAAAGTGAATACGACTGAAAAATAAAGCTAAACTACTCCTAAACTAGATGAGTTATAATGAGAAAATTGAAACCTATATATAAAAAAAACTAAGGTGCAGGGTCTTGAATGTGTGCTTCTTGTGTGAGTAAGTCAAAAACTCTTCAAAGCCATCCATTTTTTTGCTCTAAGTCCATCAATCACAGCCCTTCAATTTCTTGTCTTTTTCATGGACGAATGGTGTTGTAGGGGATTGCCAAGGTGGCATTTGGTCCATGTGAAGTGGGGTTTGATGTGGGGTTGAGGGAAAGTGATGTTTTGTCTGTGGGTGCATAAGTCGAGGGGTACGAGTTGGCCCATTTAACATTTATTCGATATTGGCTTCGTCATTAACTTGTTGACTTTGACTTTTTACGCTCTTTCCATTCCCGTGCTTGGTTTTGTCGGTTTTGGCTTTGTTTTTGTCCTTTAGTGAATATCCGTTACCTGCACATCATATAAAGCAAAACAAGCATATTCTTGGCATTTTATGTCTGTTTTTGGTCTTTTAGGCACGTTTTAATAGGTAAAAGGTATGTGTAATTAAGCACATACCACGTTTGCTATAGGATGATCCTTAGTCCATCTACCAAGGTATTTAAATGGAGTGTGGGTTTGTCTCAAATTCGATGATGATCCTTGAGAAGTCGAGTCTTCATAAAGAGATTCATGAAGTGGATCATCACGAAAAGTTGGTGTTTTTGGTGATTCTTCAAAACTTTGAGAAATGTTTGGAGAGTGTTCTTTTTCTTGTGTTGATGAAATACTTGTTGATGGAGCATCCTGGTCAATGGAAGTTGACATAGGAGAATCGGCTAAAACCACAGCTCTTGGAGCAGCAGCTTCTTGAACTGGAGAAACAACAATTAATAGAGGATTGAAGTATTCATCGAACATAGGTTGAAACAAGTGATCCCAATCATCTTTGTTTGGTGGAATACAAGGTTGTTAAGAAACAGTGTTTGGAACGAGTCTTGAATACTCGCCACATGCATCGAGCCACACAAATTCATATGCAAAAGATATAGTTTCTCTTTATTAGTGTCTTCAGCTTTGGGTTGATGAGAGGATTTCTTGCTTTTCCTATGCTCAGCGAACACAATGATCTTTTTGAAATTTAAGTCTTGGAATGCCTCGAGCAAGACCGTCTTTAGCTAGCTTGTTAAGAGTACCAAAGTTGAGATGTGATAACCGACGTTGTCATAACAGCTCTTAGTCCTTTGACGAATAAAGCAATGTTTTTTCTGAAATGTACTTCAAGATCCGTTAGCACAAAATTGACCACCAAAAAACAAGTTATGTCCAACCTCGACGTAAGTATACTCTTAGATATTCACATTCCCAGCCTGATAGGCCACCATACCCCTTAATCCTTGCAGTAAAGTATATGGTGTCCGGAATCTATCAGACCTAGAACTTACTAACAAAGTTCATGAGCTGAGAGCGGTTCCCTATCATATGTTTCGAACATCTGGAGTCCAGATACCAGAGAACAATCTGGACAACCTATCATGACAAGAGAAGAAAATGCGGGAATATCTATAGCATTGATCCCTCTCAGTATGATTTGGGTTTCCGAGTGGTTAGCCTTCTTAAGATTCCTACAATCTAAGCCTTTTTACTCCGAACCTATACTAAACATTTTTGGGTGTTTCCTGCTGTAGACTTTAAGCTCTGGCCTTTGTGTTTCAACTGAGTGGGAAGTGGTTTTCTTAGGAGGCACTACGTTAGCTGAAGTGATCCTAGTTAAAGGGCATGAATTACCAATAATAGTGAAAGTTATGCAGTTGGTTTCCACTTAAATCCTACTTCAGTAAATACATGACCCGTATGTTTCTAAATATTTTGTTTTTTATGTTTCTTAGCAGATTTAGAACGGCCATTCACATTTTTCACAAAATCAAGAAGACACAAATCATGAATACCATCAAACATACTTTTATTACAAGTAGCATAAATAAGTTTAGAATTCGCATTTAACATTGAATGCTTAACATCAACATCACGAATAGGTTCAACAACATGATTCTTTTTATTAACTTTCCTAGGTTGGGCTTCTACTTTATTCTTCATGTTCCTACTTGGTGTTTGCGAGATCCTATCATTCTTTTTATTGCTTGTAGGCTTTGATCCGCAATTATTAGTAGAACACTTCAATCTTGTAGGAGACAACACAAGTGTGTTAGAATCTGATGTTGTAGATGACCCTAACTGTTTAATGTTGCTTGAGGATGTGAGAGGTTTAGCAAACCTAACTTTCTTGATCTTGGTTTTGGGTGTGACAACAACCTTTTTTGCACTAAGTTTAATCGCATTAGGGCATGTATCTTGAACATATACAAGTAACTCCTGAATTCGTTGTGCATGCTTACAGGCAAAGTCTAACGCATTATCTAAAGGCTATTTTGCTTTAGCTTGTTCGAGTATTCCCTAAAGAATACCAGCTTGTTCCTGAGTGTACATAAGGTAATCTATGTGAGCTTACCTATTTTGCAATAACCTAGGAGCCAAAGGTTCTAAGTCTAGCTTGAACATGCCTAGAACAATAGTGTAGGCAGATGATGTTTGTGCAGCAATATCAACAATTTCTTTTCCTTTTAATTTTCGTAAATCATTTTTCAATGTTGTTATAACAAAAACCTAGCCTTGAATTTGAGCTTTTAAAAAATCCTTAAGTTCAGCAAATTTTAAGTTTAGTTTATCAATAAAGAGTCACTATGTTCTAGTAACGAACACGCGTCTTTTTGATTGAGTTCAAACTGATGCTTTAAAAACTGTTCCCACATGAATAATTCTTTACAAAGAAGCTCGTTTCCGAAAGCCATTTTGCCACTCTATATACCAGTTCTACATTTTTTGTCTCTATTCACAATAATCATAATTGACATTCTCTTCCTTGGACTTTTCTCTCATTGATTTTATAATTTCCTTTAACTTACTAATGGTAGTGTCTTTTCTTGTAGCTGAGCTTTCAAATCATTATTTTCAAAAAAATTTGGAATTTTTGAGAGCATTTTTTGATTATGCAAAGGATCCTGTTTTTGAAAAAATTTCCTTGATTTAAGTTGTACTGAAAATTCTGAGTAAATACAATTTTTTCAAGTTGTGAGTAAACTTTCAAAAGATCATTATGCGCAATTTTTGTGACTTCCAAAAGCTCACATCAAGATGAAACGCTTATCACCAAATTTCATTTCTCGTCTTTTCCATATTCACAGATTCACCCAATCAAAGACATATAATCATCATAATAAAGAGAACATCTTGAGACATGATTTGTTGAGAAAGTCAATCATTTTCAAAAGGTAATTCTTTCTTAGAAATTTACAAACATTGTTTTGTCAACTGAAGACTGTTGAATACGCGTCTATTGTCAAGGAAATTGATTGTACTTTCATTAATTTCATTTTAGAAGATCTTTATCAAACACATTAAAGATGTCTTTTAAAGATTTTAGAAATTGAATAATTTCATTGTTAAAAACAGATTTAGTATGTTCAAACCCCCATTCACCTTCTGTACGAGCATTAGGTGTTGTCTTCTTCTTCACCACAGAGTCAACCTAGCGAGTTGAAGTTTAAGCTTTTAAGCTTGATTCACCCAAAACTCACCTTAGGTAGTTCACTGGGAACTTCCACTTTGACAGGTGGTTTATTAGAAGATTCATGGTAGGATTGGATATACGAAACCAGAAAGCTTGTTCAGCCGACAATTCTTGTTGTGGAGTAAAACGTTTCCCAAAATCTTTAGATAGTTGATTCAATTTTACATAATCAATAGGTTTATGAGAAATGTTTTGTTTAATAGCCTCTGGATCCTTTCCCTTTTCAGACATTTTTGATCGACTCACTTCTTCCAAAATCAATGTCTCTTCATCATCAATCACAGGCACAACAACATGTTTATCAGAAATAACAATACCATCATACAAGGTTGGTTTAATCCGCTGAGCTTTCTTGAGATAAAACGAATTTTGATAACCTAGAGCTTGTTTGTGTATATTATCATAAAAAAACTTAAGGCTTTGTTAACATGTGCACTGTTTGAGCAGATTGACCCACTTTAAAAATAATATTATCAAGTTCCTTTATCCTCTTTTCCAAATTAATTTTATTTTCCATATATTTATTTTCTTTTTCTTTGAATTCATTTTTGAAAACCGTAAATGTTTGCAATAAATATTCATTTTCTTTGATTTGTTGAAAAAGATTTTGCTTAAGTTAGTCAACTTGTTCTTTTAGTGCAAGCTTCTCTTTAATCATATCATCCATTTGAGAATCTATCATTTTTTCACGACTGCTTAAATCAATATTAAGACGTTGTTCAAAAGTTTTGACTCGTTCTTTATATCTCTCAAGCTTAGCGGTTACTAATTCGTTATTCTATTCCTTATTAGCCTTTTCCTAATTATTTACATGATTAATCATTTGTTCCGACATTTGTTCAATCACAGATAAGATCATTGAATCTTGTTGTGCCTAATTAAGTATATCTTTGAATACAGTTTTCTGTTGGGTTTCTTGTCAAATTTAAGAATACGAAATGATATTGCTATCACTATGTATCTCATTATCTGTAAAATCCATAACTGGTGATTGTTTAAAATCCTGCATTGCATGCACACTTTGATTTTCCATATCATTAGGATAGGTTTCAGAATGGGGTACCTCTGAGATAACGTCAGAACCATAGTTGGATATAAGGGCCATGAGAACCGCTTTTGCATTCGAGATATCATCACAGTCAGAATCATAAGTATCAAGATCCTCAGTCTGAAAAGCAACATTATGTGGAATGATTGTCTGAATAGCTTGACCATCTGGAATCCCTGGATCTGTAAAAAATGCGAGTTGTTCTTTATCTAAAATCTGTCCAGCTTCCTTAGCTTCTGCTAATATTGCTTTATCCTTATACCATGATGCATTCCTTGGTCGCTTAGGCTGAGTGCATTGCCTAGCCATATGTTCTTCACCTTGACAGTTGTAGCATTTAACAACCATTGCCTGTCAACTTACATTGTTTCCTTCAGAACTAGTAGCGTTACTCTTATAACCAGTACCAAAAAAACTTTGACCTTGTATCTCTTGAACTTGTTGCATTGTGACCCTGCCATCTTGAATAGTGGCTTGGTTTCTTAGATTCGATGAAATTCTAAGTTGATTATTGGTTGAGGGGAACCTTGAGGAAGCTATAACTGTTAGAAAAGGCAATGCCATTGTGAGACAAGCAATAGGTATCATCTCGAAGAAATACTAAAACAGCAAACCTGATCTAAGTGGTAACTCAGTCATAGTTGTATAGGAGCTTGAGGTATAGATAAGCAATTTGCTTTTAACATATGAGGTTTGATGATTCATTTGAGACTGATATGGATATGATGGTGGAATGGATGAATGATTGAATTGAGGTTGTGATGGATAAGTAGATGAGTAACGTTGAGTGGGATGAATTGATCCATATTGAGATGGTGGAAATTGTTGTTGAAGCTGAGGATTGTTGTATGCAGACTGATAAGTGTTGAAGTGAGGTGGTGGTCATCTGCCTGATTTGGCAAACAATGCAAAGTTGACCTGATTGCGTTCACGCAGAAGACGAATTCATTTGCATGGAGTTCGTGTTGTTTAAGATATGCATGAAGCTGATCAAAGTTGGTAGTATGCAGTCTTTTACAAGCTTAACATCAGTCACAAACTTACTCCATTCAGGTGGAAGACTGTTTAAGAACTTTGTATTATCTTGAAATTGCTCCATTTTCATATTGTAAATGTTCATGTCATTAATTAGCTACGTGAATCTCAAGTAATACTTATGAAGTGATTCCCTATTGATGTGAGAAAACTTATCAAATGTATCATACAGTTTACACTCTCTTTCCTGCTTAGTCAAAGAGGTACCTTACATTAGTAATTGAACTCTCTCCCATAAATCCTTGGCAACTTTGTGATGATTAACAAGTGAATAGATATCAGCTGGTAGACCTTGAAGAATGATATTGGTTGCTTTCATGTCACAATCAGCTGGAATGATAATTTAGCATATTTCTTTGTTTTGGTCACCCCATTCTCTTCAACAGTAGGCCAAATGAGTGGACCATTTTCAACTGATTCAAGTTTCATTCTTTCTTGCTCTTTGTTTTTCATGTACAATTCCATTATACTTTTCCAAGAATCATACAGGTCTTTGTCCAACATTGGTGGATGATTGTCAGCACCGGAGAGTAACATATACTCAGCAAGAGTATTCTTTTGTCCAAGTGGAATAATTGAATCCATGTTGATTTGTGTTATTAGATTACTTGTGGATCGAATGGTGATTGAAAGTAATTGTGTTTTTAATGAGGTGTCTTTTGAGTGTTGTAAGTCTTGAAACTACACGGGATTTTACAACTCTTGATAAAACCGGGAAGACAATTGAATGTTTCATGAGATTTTACAAATCAAAGAGATAAACCGTATAATTTACTTTAGCAAATTTGAGTTTTGAATTTTAGTTCATGTGAATTAATTTTCCTTTTATAAGTTGTTAAATCGCCTTCTAAGGACAATTGATAATTCGCCTTGCAATGAAATCTTGATAAATCACCTTCCAAAGAGAATTTGATAAATCGCCTTGCACTAAAGAACTGTTAATTCGCCTTGCACTAAAGAGTTGTTAATTCGCCTTGCACTGAAGAGCTGTTAATTCGCCTTGCAATGAAATCTACTAAATCGCCTTACAAAGCCAGTTGCTAATTCGCCTTGTCTTGAAAATTGCTATATCGCTTTACAAAGCCAGTTGCTAATTCGCCTTCAACAATACGAAACTCAAATTTTTCAAAACACAAAAAGACATACTTTTGATCATTTTTTCTCAAAATTTCTTGTACAACTAGTATTACTAAGCCTATAGGTACCTTAAAAATGCAAACTTTATGGTTTTTAAGCCAAAAATTTTGAAATCAAGAATTGTACTTTATAAAGCTTTTTGAACACAAAATTTGAACAAAAATGATGTTTTCATTAATTCAAAGCTTGTACACCTATATCCTAAAGATACTAGATCAGATTTACCTATGTAACTGATCTTTTAGTGTATAAAATAGCTTTGAAAACAAGAAGAACAAGAAGAAGGTACGGTGTAAAAAAACAAAACAAGAACAAACACAAAAAAACTAAAGAATCACTCCATGGCTCTTGATACTAATTGTAGAATATTAGTAATATATAACACCAAAGAACAATAAAGAAATCTAAAGAGATAAAGTGGATGGGAGGATGGTTCTAGTAAGAGAAAGTAACAAAGAAAGAAAGATAAGATTGTGTATGTAAAAATGAACCAAGTGTGTGGAGAGGGTATACATACTCTCACATGTGACCGACTAACTATATTGGAAGTGACCGACACTTTTCATATTCCTAACAGTTCTTAATCTCTAACAAAGAAATTATTGATAGTGGCTTCACAAGATTCAATGCTATAGTATTTGTTAATTCGCCTTGTACTAGAAGATTGATAAATCGCCTTGCAAAGGAAAGATGATAAATCGCCTTGCAAAGAGAAGATGATAAATCGCCTTGTAAAGGAATCTGCTAAATCGCCTTGCAAAGAGAAGATGATAAATCACCTTATGAAGGGATCTGCTAAATCGTCTTGCAAAGAAAGTTACTAAATCATCTTGCAAAGAAAGTTGCTAAATCACCTTGTTAACTCTCCTTGATAACTTGCCTTCACCTGCAGATTGCTAACTCGCCTTCTACTAGACGAAACTCAAATTTTTCAAAACACAAAAAGACACTTCATTTTTTTCCAAAAATTCTTGTACAACTAGTATTACTAAGCCTATAGGTACCTTAAAAATGCAAACTTTATGGTTTTTAAGCCAAAAAATTTAAAAATTGTACTTTATAAAGCTTTTTGAACACAAAATTTGAACAAAAATGATGTTTTCATTAATTCAAAGCTTGTACACCTATATCCTAAAGATACTAGATCAGATTTACCTATGTAACTGATCTTTTAGTGTATAAAATAGCTTTGAAAACAAGAAGAACAAGAAGAAGGTACGGTGTAAAAAAACAAAACAAGAACAAACACAAAAAAACTAAAGAATCACTCCATGGCTCTTGATACTAAATGTAGAATATTAGTAATCTATAACACCAAAGAACAATAAAGAAATCTAAAGAGAGAAAGTGGATGGGAGGATGGTTCTAGTAAGAGAAAGTAACAAAGAAAGATTAGATTGTATGTGTAAAAATAAACCAACCAACACTCTCTCCGTATGTGGAGAGGGTATAAATACTCTCACATGTGACCGGCCATGGGCCTAATAATAGGCTTTCCTTGGGCCTTTAGCCCGATTAGCTTTCTATCTTAACCATTCGACTTACTATGAGCTACGACTAACTATATTGGAAGTGACCGACACTTTTCGTATTCCTAACAGTTCTTAATCTCAAACAAAGAAATTATTGATAGTGGCTTCACAAGATTCAATGCTATAGTAACTAGTCTTAAATTTTTATATCCAGACCACTCAAGTAAGAATCATGTGAGAAAATTTCTTTGTGCTTTTCCACTTAAATGGAGAGCTAAGGTGACAGCCATTGAAGAAGTAAAGGACTTGGCCACTCTTCCTCTTGACAAGCTAATTGGTAACCTCAAATTTTATGAAATGGTCTTAGATAATGATGGCATAGGATCTAAGACCACCAAAGAAAAGGAGAAATCTCTAGCCCTCAAAGCTAAAGTCACTAAGGAACAAACTAGCGATGATAGCGATAGTCAAGGAGGAAGTGATGAAGATATTGATGAAGAATAAGAAGCCAAAGCATTCAACTTCTTGGCTAGGAACTCCCGTAAGTTCTTCCGCAAGGGTAAACGGTTCAGACGTGGCAATCGATTTGGTAATAATGCCAATAAGTTTGGAAAAGGTCGCAGTAATAATTTTGGAAACAAAGGTGGTGAAAGCTCAAAGCCAAAGGGAGCATGCTATAATTGAGGAATAGAAGGTCACTTTGCTAGTGAGTGTAGAAACCCGAAGGAGAACAAGGCTTTTATCAGAGGAGCATGGAGCGATAGCGATGATGGAGACGAACAACCAAATGACGCAACTTGTCTCATGGATATCGACTCTAAAGAGGTAGTATCTAAACCATCTAGTTCTAATATTGATTTAAACATTATTGATTTGCAAAAAGAGAATGAGGAACTCCTAAAGTTTAACCAAGATTTTACTAAAACTTTTGAAAAAATTCTAAAAGAAAAACGTGCTCTCGAAGATAAGAATTCAAAACTATCAAGTAAAATCAATGACCTTGAAATTG
>BQNB010019222.1:4958-21067 GCA_026074375.1 Tanacetum coccineum
GCATTGGCAATGAATATTCTGATGGCCTCTATCCGTGCAACTGGAGCAAACGATTCTTCAAAATCAATACCTTCCTCCTGACGATATCCCTTTGCAACTAACCGAGCTTTGTTTTTCAGTACATCACCATATTCATCAAGCTTCACTTTGTAGATCCACTTGAGAGCGATAACCATAACATAGATTGGGCGAGGTACTAATTCCCATACTTCAAGTCGATCAAATTCATGAATTTCATCTTCCATGGCTTGAAACCAGCAGTCTTCTATCACGGTCATTTTAAAGTTCTTGGGTTTGACTTTGGACAGTTCAGTATGGAAACAGCATCACAAAGCATCGGATGCTAACTGTTTTCTGGTAGATACAGGACGAGAGGGATTGCCAATGATGTTATCCAGAGGATGATCTTTGGTTCATCTTCTGAGATGATCTGGTGGGTAATTAACTTGGTTGGGTTCTGCTGAATTAACATTCCCAAATGATGATTGTGCCGAACCTGGATCTCCAGTAACAAGGTTATGTAAAGGATGAAGAGCATCGTGAATGATTGGGGTGTCTTCGTGAATGGGTTCTTCTGCGATTTCTTTATGTTGGACTGGAAGATGAATATCGGATGTTGACGATGAAGCACTTGTTGACGGTGCATCTTGAGCAATTGTTGTAGACAAAGATGTACTTGGTGGGACAACTTGAGCAATAACTTCAGTAGCAGAAGGTACTGGTTCATCAACTCGAGATTGTTCAAGGTGTTCATCAAACATCGGTTGAAATAACATTTGGAGCGAGCCCTGATTTGAGTTGACCAGGGGTCATGATGACAGGCACGGGTCCTGAACTTATGCGTACAGGAGCCATAGACTGATGCATCTCATCGAATGTGACGTGAATTGTTTCCATTAATCGACGAGTTCTCTTGTTGTAGATCCTATAGCCCTTCCTGCTAGGAGCATACCCAACGAAAATTCCAATGTCAGCTTTGGCTTGAAATTTTCCTAGATTTTCGCTATCATTCGTAGGATAGCACAGAGCACCAAATACTCGGAAGAATGTGAGATCAGGCTTCTTCTCATGCACAAGCTCATACGGGGTTTTGTTATGACGAGTATGAATTAGTGATCGGTTTTGAGTATAACAGGCAGTGGCTACAGCTTCTGCCCATAGAAACATGGGAGCTTTCGAGAATATCATCATTGTTCGAGCTGCTTCCACCAGTGTACGATTACGTCTTTCAACAACGCCATTTTGTTGAGGAGTTCTCGGAACAGACTTTTGATGAGTTATGCCAACACCTTCATAGTATGCAGACAGAGCTTGGTTGACGAATTCTGTTCCATTATCTGTGCGGATGAATCGGACTGTTTTGTTGAGGCCAACCTGTATTTGCTTAAGAAAGTTGGTGACAAACTCTGGAGTTTCATCCTTTGACCTCAAGAATTTTACCCATGTGAATCTTGAATAGTCATCCACGATGACTAAGATGTATTTCTTTCCTTTAATGCTCTCGACTCTCATTGGACCGCACAGATCCATGTGAAGGGTATGAAGAACTTCCATATTTGTGTTTTCAGATTTTGGTCTGTGGGAGAACTTCTTGCTTTTTCCAAGTTGACAGGCTGAGCAAAGATGATCCTTTTCAAACTTCAATCTGGGTAGGCCTCTAACCAGATCTTTTCGAGCAAGATCATTTATCGTGCCGAAGTTTAAATGGTTTAAACGACGATGCCACAACCATGATTTGGACTTGGAAGCTTTGGACAGCAAGCATATCGGAGAAGACTTCATCATTTCATCAATCGATATCGTGTACAAATTGGTGCCACGACTACCTTTAAGGATATCTGTACCATTAAGATCACGAACAAAGCATGTATGCTTTCTGAAGGCCACTTCAAGATCAGAATCACAAAATTGCCCTACAGAGAATAGATTGTGTCCAAGTCCTTCCACGTAGTATACCCTTGAGATCACACTATCACCCATAACATAATCTCCATAACCCATGATAGCTCCTAAGTGGTCATTCCCGAATCTGACCGACCCGATGAACTTTTCCACAAAATTCATGAGCTTTGAACGATTCCCCGTCATATGTTTGGAGCAGCCCGAGTCCAGATACCAAAGCATGACCTGTACGACCTGCATTTGAAAACATTCGAGTTTGGAGAGTTTGGAATATCGGTTCCCCATAGCTTTCCAAACCCTTTGGGTTTTGGACAAACTGTTGTCAGACAGTTTGCTTTTTGGTTTCCAGATCTGTTTGCACAATCAAGTTTTCCTAAAGGTAAAATTTCTTTCCTGTGGTCGCCCATTGCTAACGAAAAAAAAAAAAAAAACCAATATGTGTAAATAGTTTCCCCGTAGCTTTCCAACCCTTTGGGTTTTGACAAACTGTTGACAGACAGTTTTGTCCTTTTGGTTTCCATTCTATTTGGTCGGTTAAACTGTTATCAGACGTTTTTTGCCTTTGGTTTTCCCAACTGTTTTCTCGTTATGCAGACAATTCTAATGTGGGTGACTTCACAGAATTCACACATTAACAACACACATTCCCATTACTTGCATAGTTTACAGATTCAGAATTCGAATTATTACAACACGCTTAGAGCTATTGCAAGAATCAACCCAAATTTCAATTTTTCCAAACTGACCTATTTGTCCTAAGGCGTACTTCAACTTCCTTTCTATTCTTCCTACTTAGCCAGGCAGGGTCCTATTTTCTTTGTATTGCTTCTAGGCTTGACCCGCTTCTTCAGTGGAATCGTTTACTCCTGTATAGGAAAGCACAGGATATTAGTCAGTTGACCTCGCTGGTGCACTTTTGTTTCTGTTGTTGCTAAGAAGAAGTTCCTTGTTTTATCACTAAACTTAACTTGCTTTTTCCTAGAAACAGGGTAGAGGGAGCCTTGTTTATCTCTTTCATTGAAATTTTTGGCCAAGTGACAATTACACATTCTAACAATTCCTGAGATAACTTAGTGTATCGGCAAGCATAGTTTAAGTGAACTTTCATTGGTTTAACTGCTACTAGCTTCTCTACAATTCCCGAACCGATTCTACACTCTCCTTAAAGGCCGATATATTTAAAATGAGCACTCCTATTGTTCTTAAGGGATGAGGGGATGGGTTTTACGTCTATGGCATACATGCCAGGAGCAAGAACTTTTGGTTTGACACAGTCACTGGTGAAACAAGGCGCTTTGCTTCGCAATTGAGCTTTTAGACTCTCAATCTCATTCAACATGGTAGATGTCTTTTCACTTGTGTGAGTACGCAAGATCTTAATTGAATCAAACAGTTCCCTGTAATGTTGTTTAACCCTTTTCTAAATCTAATCTATCGCAATATTTTTGCTTCAATAAGTGCGGAAACATCACATCACATAGGCTCACGACTTCTGGCTTTCACATTAGTGACTATATCTTTCAAGTGTCCAATCACGTTATCCTTTTCTTGAATCTGATGTTCGAGGTTCTTGATTTTAAAGAACGATCTGAAATCAGGAGCTTCCGGTGATTGCGTGTGCTTTTTTATTATCAAAACTGTCTGAAGAAGTTGATACTTTTAATTTGCAGATTATCGGTATTCCCTTTCCTAGTTTTGAAATAATTTTGACTCTCATGACTTTAGACACTTCAGCTTCAAGATCTAGACAACGTGATTTGCCACATCATAACAGCAGTTGAGTCGACCAGACAATTAACCAATCAGATTCTCAATTTCAATGAGAAGGTTTTTTCCCTTTCAATTTCAGCACTTGCTGTCTACAGAACTCCTGGTCCACTTCGTTAATCATGTTGACAAAAATTTTTCCATTTCTTTAACCTCTTTAAAGGAGGGCTGTTTGTATCTCAACATAGTGTTCTTTAAGATTTTGAAAAATGGAATAACTTCAGTGAGGTAACACTTTTCCGTTTGCTCAAAACTCTTCCCCCCTCTGTCAGCTGATGGGGTGATTCTATTTTTGCAAGTTTTGTCAAATTCAGTAAAAAGTTGTGTGAGTACATAAAGATTAATCTTCACTTGACTTTTAGTTGGAAGAATTCTGGGGACAAGCTTGACAGGAGTATTGGGTGGATACACTGTCAATGTTGAAATTGGTTTTCGAGCTAGGGTCTCAGCCTTTTTTCTGTTGTCATCTATGGACCAAAATATCTGTTCTGGGGTCAAATTTCTTTGGGGAGCAAAGGTTGCAAGAAGGTTCTCTTTTGCGCGTAAATCGTGGGAGAAAATCCTAATTTTATTTCCACACATAGGGGCTTTGCATATTTAACAGCATTCATTTCCTATTTATCACAGCTAACTCACTGTATCCTCTGAATCATGTATGACAGTGGGTGTATGATTGGTCGTGACAGGCATATGACCATTACACACAGCAGACTGAGCGTGTCTTTTATAGCCTATTGCAACCTTGTGCTTTTCATCATAAAATGATTTTGGTTGACACAACATGTGAACTGTTTGAGCCGACTGACCCTGTTTGTATAATCTATCTTCAATCTTATCTTTTATCTTCTTTAAGTCAAAAAACTCTTCAAGGAATTTGTCTTCCTTTTGTTTAAAATCCTTTTTCAAAAGTTTTTTTACTTCTTCTGTCTTTGACTTATAATGGTCAACTGTAGAACTAAAGGAGTATTGTGCTGATAAGTTCATATTTTAAGAATTCTTTCAGTTTCGGTCCGAGATGATTTATTCCTCATTTGCTCATCAATTTTTCTTCTCTATCAGTTAACTCAAACTTTGCCCGTTTTTCATATTCCCCGACCAGTTCCTTATATCTCGCAAGTTCAGAGGTCACTGAGTCATTCATTAACATATCTGGCTTATTTGTTAATCTACTTTGTACACCCTGTTCATGCATTTCATCGAGAATAGACATTAGTGCATCATTTCGGACAGAAGAGCATACATTGTACCAACAGTTCTTCGTTGTCTTCCACATACTGATCATACGGAATAATATTACTATCACTCGTATAGTCAGCATCAGAGTCAACAACGTAGTTGTGTTGTACATCGTTTTGCATCTCGTGTACATCATGATACTCATCCATATGGTCTACAAAGGCATCATGATCTTGTACCTCAAGTGGATTATTCGAGTCGTATGAGGGCCCGGCTTCATCGTAGATTGGGTCTTCAGATGTGAGGCTTGCCATGAACATGGTCTGTGAAATGGGACCCTCATCTACATCAGAGTCGAATGCATCACATTCATCAGCTTCAAAAATGATCCCCCAATGAGTTGTCCAAATCATTTCGGTGAATCCATCCACATATCTCAACGTTGGTAACCTGTTCCCCTGCAAGAAACAACGACTGTTCTTCATCCAGAACTGCTCCATTCTCCTGGGCTTGCATTAGTAGCATCTTGTCCTTGAAGTAGTTTGAATCTTGAAGTCGCTTTGGCCTTGGACATTCACGTGCTATGTGCCCTAGTCCGTTACAGTTGTAGCACTTGATGGGTTTCACTTGACCAGGATTAATCATGCCTCCTCTGTTCGGAGCTCCTACATTTCCCGCCACACCATTTCCTCTCGCATTGTTTCTTTGAAATGGTCTTCCTTGATTAGTTGCATTGTATCTTCCACGGATATCTTGAACCACAACTTTCCCGTCTTGAACCATAGCTTGGTTCCTTGCATTTGATGAAGCTCTTAGTTGATTGTTTGTTTGAGGAAGATGTGATTTTTTGATTTGATGATTAGTGAGAGGGCAAGTGAGTTTGTTAACTTCATCAGTTTTCTGTTGAAGAACTTCCTGAGTTCATTTGAAAGTTGTCAGAAGGACATGGTTCTGTTGAGTTTGGAGACTTGGATGATTGTGTTGGATACTGCTGAGTTGAGGCGTCCGACACTAGTGCCAAAGGATCAGTATTTGGTTGACCGAACCTTTCCATCATAATTCTGTTCTCATTAGCATGCACCTCATGTTGCTTTAGGTAGGCATACAACTGATCACTGTTTGACTCTTTCAAACCTCTGTTAAGTTTTACTTCAGTTATGAATCTACTCCACTCAGGCAACATGTTGTTCACAAATTTTGAGTTAAGCTGCATCCTGGACATGGCATCTTGATGTTTCCTCATGTCATTTCAATGAGCTATCGTAAAACCTAAACAGTATCCTTGAATGCCTTCACCTTGATTGAACGGAGTGTTCATATTCATCGTATAACTGAGATTCCCTGTCCTCCCTTTGTTAGCTCAGAACCTTCCAGAATCATCTTCACATTTTCCCAAATGTCTTTGGCGTCAGTATAGTGATTGATGAGTGAGTAGATGTCCTTTGGTATACCCTGAAGTAGGATATTGGTTGCACGAATGTCAGCTTTATACCTTTCTTTTTCTTCAGCTGAAAGGTCGTTAAGGACTCTAGCACGTACTGGACCTTGTTGAACTGCACCCTCAGTTCCTCCAGTAATAACATCTGAAACCGTTCCCATCTGAAATGGTCCTTCTTTAATGGACTTCATAATATTCTCTCCATTATCCTTTCCTAGACAGTACAGACGAATACGTTGTTGCCAAGATTCAAAGTCTGTTCTGTCAAGCATAGGTGGGCGTGTATCAGAACCTGCATACTGGATGTCTTCTTGCATTCTAGACATCTTGTATTATTATGATATGATATGTTTTGATCGATCAATGATTAGTGAGTGTACGTTAAAAGTGGTGAGGTTAATGTGTACGTGTTTTGTTTTAGTGATATTGAATCCCGAGTTTGAAGTGTTTCAAATTTTGAGGACAGAAGCTCAACTCGCCGCCAAAGGCTATCAAACCGCTGCAAAGAAGTAAGCAACCCGCCGGTGGAATTTTAAGGCAACTCGCTGAACACAACTCGCTGCCAAGCAACCCGCCGCGAAGAGTTAATCAACCCGCCGCGAAGAATATTTTGATCAAACCGCCGTAGAGTTTTCAAACCGCCAGAGTTTCCTTAAGGAATTAGTTATTTAAAATATTCAACCCGCTGACAACCTGGTCAAACCGCTGTTAAGCAAACCGCTGTGTATTAACAACTCGCCTCTTTGAGCAACTCGCCGCCTATTCAACCCGCCGGTAAGCAAACCGCTGCTTAGTAACAACTCGCCGCTTTAGCAACTCGCCACTCAAGCAACCCGCTGTGTGTCAGAGAGTTGGTAACCTACTAAATAAAATACTATTTTTCACCAAACCGCCGTGAAGAAATTCTGGCAACTCTCCACGAAGAACAACGACGTTTTTCACACAAAATCACCTATAAATCACCCTTTTGAACGATTTTGCTTGATTTCGATTGCACAACACAATACCACAAGGTAATAGCAACTAGAAACACCCAAACTTCATCATTACAAACAACAAAATTCGGAGATCTTAAAAAAAACGAGCTAAAACTTTCTATGGCACACTTTTCGAGCTAAATCAAGCACAAATTCGCACATACACACGATCTAATCATCCCATAAGCTCTGATACCAATTGTGGTATATCTTATATCATAACACGGGTTCGATTCTTGGATCGGGCTAGTTTTTAGATAGAGAAACACTAGAGAGAGAATAGTTTAGAGAGAGAAAGTGTTTCTTGTAAATGATTATTTGACTAGCTTGTCTCTTCCAAAGTTGGAAGAGACTATATATAGTACTTACAATATACCGGGTATTTGAACCCGACTTAAAACCGAAAAACGTACTATTAACTATAAAACTACGAGCTATATAAAACAGTAAAATACACGGGGTGACCGAGTCTTTTTCTAATACCTAACAATTTTGCTACTAGAAAGGTGATTCCAAAACCAAAGTATGTACGGAGATCGACCAGGGAGAAGAATGATCAAGCCCCTACAGCTTCTCCAGGTAAAAGACTCAAAGCTACAGCTAAGGTGGCTAAATCAGGAAAGAAGAAGCTACCTGCTCAAGGATTGGAGACTTTATCAGAAATTGCATTATCTGAGGCTGAACAGATGAAAATTGCCACCAAAATAAGCAAGATAGACTTTCATAGCTCTTACGCCAGTAGTTTAGGTGCAAATGAAGGAACTGGTGTTTCATCAGGGGTTCCCGATGTACCTACATATAGATCTAAAGATGAACAGATTTCTTGGAAGTCCAATGAAGAGGACGATGATGATGAAGTATGCATGAGTAAAGACGATGATGACAATGTTGATGATGAAGATGATGACAATGCTGATGATGAAGCATATAATGAAGTAACTCAAGGAGACAATGTTGAGGATGAAAAGCTGAATGAAAAAAAAGTCAAATGAAGAGGAAGAAGTGAATGAACTGTACAGGGACGTGAACGTCAATCTGGAAAGAAGAGATACTGAAATGACAGATGCCTTATTAGCTAATGTTCAAGCAACTCAAGTTATAGAAGATACTCATGTGATAATAACAGTTGTCACTCTTGAAGTTCAACAACAAAGTTCTTCTGTATCATCAAGCTTCATTTCCAACATGCTCAACCCGAATCTAGATACAGGTATTGACTCCATTCTAAATCTGAACACTGAGTCAACTTCTCTGGTAGATGTTCCCGTCACTACTAATGCTGAAAAGCCTCCTTCATCTATAACAACACTTCCTCCACCACCCATTCCTCTCATTCAACATCTGCAACAAACACCGGTTTCCTCACCAACAATTGTTCTAAGTACCTCCCTATAAAATCTTCCAACCTTTGTTTCTTTATTCAAGTTTGAAGATAGAGTAAAAGCTTTAGAAGACGACTTCTTGGAATTCAAGCAAACAAACCTATTTGCTGAAGCTGTTTCATCAATTTCGGGTATTGTTGATAAGTACCTTGCCAACAAGATGAATGAAGCTGTAAAAGCAGCTGTTCAACTATAGTCAGACAGACTTAGAGACGAAGCTCAAGCTGAAAATGAACACTTCATCAATAAACTTGATGAAAATATAAAGAAGATCATCAAGGAGCAAGTCAAAGTACAAGTTAAGGAACAAGTCTCCAAGATTTTGCTAAGAATTAAGAAGTCAGTAAATAAACAACTTGAAGCTGAAGTTCTGACTCGTTCATTCAATAAAGCTAAGACATCCCATGCTGTAGCAGCTAACCTATCTGAACTTGAGCTAAAGAAGATTCTCATAGATAAAATGGAGAATAACAAATCAATTGACAGATCAGTTCAACAGAAGACTTTCTACAAAGCATTGGTTGACGCTTATGAAACTGACAAAGACATCCTTAAAACATATGGAGATACTGTCAAGTTTAAAAGACGTCAAGATAATGAGGATGAAGATGAAGAACCCTCCGCTGGATCAAACCGAGGGTCCAAGAGAAGAAGAGCTGGAAAAGAACCTGAGTCATCTAGTGCACCAAAGGAGAAGACTTCCAAGTCAACTGGCAAGTCAAAAGAAGGGTCCAGATCTCATCAGGCAGAGGAGCCAACATACACTATTGAAGATTTAGAAAAACCTGCACATCAGGAGTTCAATACAGGATTTACTGAAGATCAACCTGTTGATGAGACCACTCAGTTTCCTGATTGGTTTTAGAAACCAGCAAAACCTCCAACTCCTGATTATGATTGGAACAAGACTTTGCCTGCTGCTCATGGACCAATTCAATCTTAGATCAGCAATTTGGCTCTGAAAGAAGATCCTCGTGAGTCGTGTAATGAGTCGATGGATACTCCTCTAGACTTCTCAACATTCGTGTTGAATCGGCTCAAAGTTGATTCTCTGACTCTAGAATTACTAGCCGGTCCAACATTCGAGTTAATGAAAGGTTCGTGCAAGAGTCTGGTGGAACTAGAATATTTCCTTATAGAAGTCTACAAAGCAACTAATGATCAACTAGACTAGAACAACCCTAATAAACAGCAATATCCATATGATTTGCGCAAGCCCTTACCCTTGATACCTAATTCATGAGGTCATCGAGTAATACCTTTTGATCACTTCATCAACAACGACCTTGCGTATTTAAGTGGTGGTGTCTCAAGCCGAACTTACGCTACTGCAGTGATGAAGACAAAGGTTGCAGATTATGGACACATCAAATGGATTGAAGACTTGGTCCCAAACACCATGTGGAGTCAAGTGCCGATTGTCTATGACAAACATGCACTCTGGGGCATCTCTCACTGGGGGCGAAAACGTTAACAATTCTTTGGATTTGCAGTAAATTGGGAATCTGCTTGTGATGTCTACTCCAGACACAGAATCATTACTATTACAAAGCTTATGATTATCGAATGGCATAATTACAAACAGTTGCACTAGATCACTGTTCGTAGAGATGACGACAAGCTGTATACATTCAAAGAAGGCGATTATAAGATACTTCGCCCTCAAGACATCAAAGACATGCTGCTTCTTCTTGTTCAAGGCAAGCTGAAAAACCTCACTATTAAAGAACGTCTAGCTTTGGGTGTTTCATTGAGAATGTTTACAAGAAGTATTGTCCTCAAAAGGCGTGTGGAAGATCTTCAATTAGGTGTCGAAAGTTACCAAAAGAAGCTCAACCTCACAAAGCCGGATACGTACAGATCAGATCTCAAACGAAAGATAGCATATACAATATACTCCAATCCCAAAGGTTTCATATATCAGAATAAAGATAAGAAGAACAGATTGAAGCGTATTGATGAACTCCACAAATTTAGTGATGGTACACTCAACGATGTTTGGTCTGCTCTTGATGATATTTTGAAGCGAACCCGGATGAAGTATTTGCCACAGACAGTCTGGAGAAATGTAGACAAGGAAAGAGCAGGAGCTATGATTCAGGCTATTGATCAACAGCTCTTGATCAACATCTCAGGAACAGGAGGATCATGAGGAGTCTAATAAAATTTATTGGTGGGAGACCGTACGTGGGAGACCTTCGGCTGCTGGAAAGGACCATATGATTTATCATATGATGTCCACATCATAAAAGGTCAAACATCGTACATAATAATAACTTGTGAATTTGTGTATATGTAGTGTAGACTTAATAGTGATAATAAGGAGTACTCGAGTACAAAATTTTCAAGAATTTCTTAGTAAATTCAAAAAATTTCAAATTATTGTACTCAGCACTGTCTTATATACCCTTGAATATTAAGGGGGGGACATTAAAATTTTCTTAATAGTTATTGTGTAACATTTTGTCCCTGAATGTTTAATCAATTGATATCCAAAATATTAAAGGATTAACATTTTGGATAAGGGGAGAAAATGTGATTAAACTAAACCTAACATGTACTGAAATGTGATCATATAAAATGGACTCAACGCACTCTACACTTAGCATGTACTACGATTACGATGCACATGTTAAGGGGGAGCTTTTAGTGAAGATGAAAAACTCTCAAAGTGTAAATCTTTTGATATTTATATCAAACACTTTGATTGAAATTTTCAATGGTTTTGAAGGATTGTGATGGAATACCCAAAAGACCGACCAAGTACTTAAATTTATGGAGTTATAAGGTGGTTAGGCATAGGTATTCAAATCCCATAATCCAGCCAGAACCGGAGGGATCTACCCAGGGATATCCACTAGTTAGTGTAGAAGTCCTTAGGTTTGATACGAAAGGAGTAAACGTGAGAATAAGGGAATAGTGCTGACTGAGATGGAGCTAATACTGGAACAAACCCAACAAGGTATTAGTCATGAAGTCTCGGTAAGCACTGAAGGGGTTGAATAATGAAAAAGAATTGTAAGGATAAAGGGTGAAAAGAAAGAAGCCCTCCATACACTTAGGTATAAACCTGGTCAATACATAAACTGTCAGAAACACTAAGTTGTTGTCTGACATTGAAGATAGTCATGGACCCAGTGACGCTATGCACAATCCTCCCTAGCCACTCAAGGTCTCTCAACAGACTCTTGTTTCATTTCTCACGGATTTTACATGCATTTCTATCGACTTTCTCACTCCGAGTTAGTTGATATTGAAAAGGTGGTAGTCTGCTCCAGCCTCCGATCACTAAAACCAAAGTGCACTATTGAGTCTAGAGCCAAAAGAGATTATCCATAAATCTCATTAGGACACTTGTCAAAATTATGCTTGATATCTCACACAATGTGAATAACGAGAAATATATAAAGAGTCCTACGCATTATCCTTGTGATTTTGCCATAACATCAGAGTGATACTCAAGTAATCACAGTGAAGATGGAAATCCTGCTTGAGCCAACATTAAATAGGCTCATGGTAGGTGACTTTTGCGATTCTATACGAATCAAGCCTGTGACAACTGGAAAGAAACAATGGTGCGATTCTATATGAATCAAACTTGTTCCAGGAAATGAATTGACGATTGATGATGAACTTTTGAAATGATTAACACTCTCGATGTGTCACAAAAACACTTTAGCAAGTGACACGTCAATTGATTTTCAAATCAATTTTATTTCAATCGGTGAGATAGTAACTCGATGGTCCACTCTTATCGTGTTGTCTGCTTTTAGACGTTTTGATAAAGAGAACATGCTGAGTACGATGAATCTAATACATACGTGTTAGAAAGATTCAATACTACATCTAGAAATCTTGTCAAGGAGATTCTTCTTAAATTGAATCTACCTGATCACATGTCGATCCTCACGGATTCGAAGGTTACTCTAACCAAACACGGACGAATGACAAAGCCATATTCGTTCCCCAAATTTATTGATAACTGTTTTATTAAAGATTTACATAAAGATGGTCATGGAGGTACCTGGTTCCAGCTGACTCACAGATTCATAGCCACATGCTCATACCCGACCGACAAACATAAAGACATCATGAAAGCTCAAGTACATGTTTTAAGACTTCCGCTACTCTGATACCGTACGTTCTTCTTGAAGCGACAAAGTGTTAAAGTTAAAGAACTTCAGGAAAGATGCATCATTAAATCTTTTCAAGTTTACAAATCAAGAAAGGTATGAGCATGTCGGTCCAAAAGTCACAAGGTCACAAGATGGAAAAGTTTACAAGATGGCAAAAAGAGATTATGCTTGGTTGATGATCTCAATATGCTCAAGATCATATATTCACATTCAAGTCAAGCTAAAGGAACAAGTTCAAGCCTAAAGTAAATGATAACTACATCAATTCACAAGTTAATGATTAAAGTTAAAGACTACGAGCTCAAGACTAAAGTTAAAGCATAGTATGCTAGGTTTAAGTCTTTGTAAATTGGAGTGACCACCCTAAGGGGGAGATTGTTAGAAATACGAAAAATATCAGTCACTTCGAATAATAGTTAGTCAAAGCCCGTAGTTAGTCAAATGTAATGTTAGTAATCTAATTGGGCCAAAAGGCCCATGGAAATCCCACAAGCTCTCTATGGCCAACCATATGGGTTGTATAAATACCCTCTCCATGCCTTAGAGAGGGTGTTGGTTGTTTATTATTTTCACACGCTTATGCATTTCTATTTCATGTTTACTTTCTCTCTTTAAAATGTTCATCCAACCACTCTCTCTCTCTAAACCACCTCTCTTTCCCTCTTCATGTATGTTATTAGATAATCTTCAATTGCTAACGACGTTTGGGAGTTAGTTCCACAACCTAGGAATATGACAATTATAGGAACTAAGTAGGTGTTTAGAAATAAGTTAGATGAGAACGACATTGTTTCTCGAAATAAGGCTAGGTTAGTTGCTCAAGGCTACAATCAACAAGAGGGCATCGATTATGATGAAACTTATTCCCCAGTTGCTAGACTTGAGTCAATTATGATACTATTAGCTTATGCTTATGCTTTAGACTTTAAACTATTCCAAATGGATGTAAAAATTACATTCTTGAACGATTTTATCAATGAGGAGGTATATGTGGCACAACCTCTAGGATTCATTGACTTTGAAAAACCAGATCATGTTTATAAACTAAAAAAAGCTTTATATGGTCTCAAACAAGCACCCAAAGCTTGGTATGATAGATTAAAAGCTTTCCTTATTAAACATGAATATAAAATGGGAATGGTAGATAACACTCTTTTTACTAAGAAGAGAAGTTCAAACCTCATCATCGTTCAAATATATGTCGATGACATCATATTCGGTTTGACTTGTCAAGACATGTGTGATGAATTTGCCAAAATCATGCATGATGAGTTCGAGATGAGCATGATGGGTGAACTTAACTTCTTCCTTGGACTACAAATAAAACAAATAGAAGATGGTATTTTCTTTAATCAATCTAAATATATTAAAGAAATGCTTAAGAAATTTGGCTTAGAAGAATCTAAACCAATGAAAACCCCCATGTCCTCCGATACCAAACTCACGAAAGACGAAGAGTGTGAGTCGATAGATAGTACCAAGTATCGAGGCATGATAGGTAGTTTATTATACCTAACGGCAAGTAGGCCTGATATCATGTTTAGTGTCTGCCTTTGTGCCCACTTTCAAGAGGCTCCCAAAACCTCTCACCTTGAAGCGGTTAAACGTATCTTCCGATACATTAAAGGCACTACGCACTTAGGATTATGGTATCCTAAGGGGACCGACATAGAAACAGTAGTATATGCCAACTCTGATCATGCGGGAGATTATGTGGATTGAAAGAGCACTAGCGGTATTTGTACGTTCGTGGGATGTTGTTTGACATCTTGGTTCTCGAAGAAACAAACCGCTCTTGCTATATCCACTACCGAAGCCGAATACGTAAGCGCCGGAAAGGCATGTCAACAAGCACTATGGATGAAACAAGCTCTTATCGACTACGACGTTCGACTCGACGACGTCCTGATCATGTGCGACAGTAAAGGCGCGATTGACCTTAGAAAAAACCCGGTACAACATTCTCGAACCAAACACATCGAAATTCGTTACCACTTCTTCGTGATAATGTCCAGAAAGGACATATCTCAATCGAAAAACTGTCGTCCGTCGACAACATCGCCGATATTCTTACGAAACCCCTTAAACGTAAATCGATTAACTATCTACATCTTGGTTTAGTAATGATGGAACACATTCCATAAATCATACTAGTCCGCTTCTCTTTCTTCTGTCTCAATTCTAGTCCGTGTTCCATTCCGTGTCATGACAATTTAAATACTTCATCCGAAGTACCTTAAGCATTTTTAATTCGCGAAATGCAAAATAAAATGTCACTCCTATTTGTAAATTTTTCTTCAAAAACTGAGTCTAAAACCCCTCACTGAGTGTGGCCCCCATACCCTACGCGGCCCCCCAATATATCTGGGACCGCCAGGCGATATGGTACCGCCATTAGCAGACACTAAAAATTGAACACTTAACTAAAAAAATTCAAAACACAAAAACAAACACCCCCTTTCATATCTGCAGCGACGAACACGACCACAACACCCTAAAAACTCAAAATCAACCACCAAAACTATAATTGAAGATCAAATCAACACCTATACTCACTCACAACATCTTAAAGATCATCAATTGTAAGTCATTTCACCTATTTTCTTTCAATTTGAGTCTAAGGTTCATGATGAACACAAAAATTAAAATTAGGGATTTCTTATTTTTCTTTCAAATTTGTACAATTAAGTCTACTAGGATACAATGTATAACTAACATGCTTCCTATAGACATAGGATTTGCATATATTTATGAGTTTATCAAAAATTGATTTCGAACCAAAACTCCAATTTTATTTTCAAATCACCCACGTTAGGAACATAATAAAATTATGGTTATTCATTGTTAATACAACTCAAAAACGTTTTCAAACACATGCATAATGATCTCATGATCAAAGGTCGAGATATATAATTCATATGTACTTTTTGACATGTTTAAATGAGCAAAATTAAACTAAGGAGTGTTTGGATTAACTCTTAAGATTTTAATTTTTAGGTCGAGTTAATCGTTACTCCACATTTATCACATTTAGGCACACACTAGAAACAATGTGCATAACAAATTACAAGTAAATTGCAATAAATTGATGCTGTTTATCGTTGGGGAACAAGGCCTGAAGTGTCATTAGCAACAGACGTCTCAGACATCTCTTTGAACTCATCAAATCTGAGATGGATGGATTCAACTATCAATCTTGTTCTCTTGTTGTAGACATGATATCCCTTTAACTGAGTGGAGTATCCCACCAAAATGCACGGATCCCCTTTTTCTTTCATCTTATCCAAGTTCTCACCATCTCTGGTTAGGTAACAAGTGCAACCAAAGATGT
>BQNB010019222.1:21790-65130 GCA_026074375.1 Tanacetum coccineum
GCCATGTGATAAACTGGTGTCATGGGAAAAAGTGGTGAGGTGGGACCACTTTTGCCCACGACTTGAAGCCATGTCACCAACTATACCAAATGCTCTAACAAATAAACGTTCGCAAGGCGTAAACTCACAAACGACAGCCAAAAACCGTCAAACCAACAGTGGGTCTGGCACTGGACACGTGCCAGCACGTAGCTAGCGCACCAGGTTGCTATGTGATTTTGGCTCGGTTTTGCAAAGTCGGCTTTCCTCTTACATGACACATGTGGATCTTTCAATAAAGATATGTATATGATATTTGAGTTATTAGAAAGACTCGAAACGAGGTCCAGACTTAGAGAGAAGCTAAAAACAAGTCCTTCTGTTTTTACAAAACGCCAACTCAAAACTTTTACTAAACGCCTCTAGCCAAGGCCAAATCTCTTTTCTCAAACCTAGGACATTCATACTTTCAAAATACCATCAAACGAAAGTATTCATTTGACTATATATGTCTTCTCTAATCATGTAACGGGTTTACTCTCTTATTGGTCAAACTAAGTTAAGGCCACTTTGCGTAAACGCATCCTTTCCCTTTATGAGAAGTTCTTTACTTGAGATGCAAAACGCTTAGCTTGTTTGCATCAAGGTGATTAGTGATGATGCTTATAGTTGCTTAATCATGGATTATGTCATACTGACTATTTGAGTTTGTGTTATTTGGAAGTTAAATTATCCTTTGTATATCTTCACTTCACAACAAACATTGTTCTACCAACTCTCACTTGGATATTCTTTGTCTCCCACATTCTTCACATATCTCATTTATTCCACATCCCTTTAACATCCCCCCCTTAATCATTTGTTTGTCCCTAACATTCCAAACAAATTTATCCCACATTCCTAAACAATCTCATTTAATTCCCTTTCACACAGTCCATAAACATTCTATTTCACACAATCCATAAACATTCCCTCAATCAGAAAATTATCACTTACACTTTTCAACACATTACACACTTCCTCCCCACTTTGACAATAATCCTTTCTTCACCATTCTTCCACAACATACTTCTTCTCTAATAAGCTTAAATTATGAATTATGCCAACTCACCTCTCTTACACACATAACCAACTTTACACTCCACCCTCTCACAACCCTCAACATTCATATTCTAAAAATCATTGTGTAGAACCGTAGAGAGGGTGAGGGTGAATACGGTCTTCTTGACTTCTTTGAAGTTTCTAAAACTTCAAGTCACAAAAGAACCAAGTGGTGTAATGATGTACTTAGCTAAAGGAACAATAAGTAGAAAGGGAGAGAGAGAGAGAGAGAGAGAGAGAGAGAGAGATACCATGATATATACTGGTTTGGGATAGGGGGTTTATACCATTCGTACGTCTAGTTGCGAATCCATGACACCTATACTATTACTCTAGTATAATCCTTATGGTGGACTATAAACCGTATTACACTTCGCTCCACCGATATGCACTAAGATCGGCGCTCACTAAGAAGAGTTACTCCCTATGGTATCCGCCCCTCGGAGTCCACCCCTAAGAACCCGTGATTTGACTTTACCTCTAGGATCACTAAGATCAACTAGGACCACTAAGAACTTCCCCTTTGAAGCTTATCAAACCCTAACTAGATTCCTAATGATCTAGGCTTGTTCAAATCAAGTCCTAACCTAACCTAGAGACTAGATTATAATAGAAATGGTATGAGAAAGAAGACCATCGACTAATAACACACAAGTATTAGGTACTTGTGTGTCTCTCTTGCGAAGATGTGTTCTTCAATAGAATGATAGATGATAAGATTAAGAGCACAAGAGGTGTTAGACTTAGAGGGTAGGAGAAGAGAAAAAGAAAGAAAGAAAGAATGGAAAGAGGTGAGGAATACAAAGGCCAAGAGGGGGTATTTATAGGCCAAAATTCCAAATTAGTGAAAACCAATTCGAGAGTGGCGCGCTGCCTATGTGTCAGCGCGTAGCCAGCGCGCCAGAATCCAGTCTTGGTTTTTTAAGATTTTGGCGTTTTAAATACCCGCTCTTGTTAAACCCCTAATTTTACTTCACGCTTTGACCTTTTCACTATTCTTACACTCAAAGTCAACCAACTCAAATAGCCATTTGATAAAAACATTTGTGAAGTAGTTTAGAAGATGATTTGAGGATGTTTGTCCAATATCAAAGAGATAAAGAAGAACTATTGGACAAAGGGTATGTTTGGGTATTCCTCACATGTAAATGGTTTGTTCGGAAACTAACCATGGTTAGGTTGATGAGTTGGCATAGTTAGGATAGAAAGAAATATATCAAAAGCATAAGGAATATACCAAAGGAATATTTCTTTGCTTGGAAAGAAAGTGTGGATGTTGAAGAGATAGAATTTGAATTTCAAATTCAAATACAATTGAACATGTGGGATAAAGAGAGAGATCAGATGAGTTGGCATGATGTGATGTTTTTCAAATTCAAATTTGAAGATAAGGATAAGGTTGAGGTCTAGTGAGTTGGCAATGGGTTTGAGTGATGTGATGGTTTGGAGCCTAAAGATCAAATTCAAATTTGAATGGTTGAGATAGGTGGTGAGGTGGCAAAGTGTATGAGGGAAGTTTGGTGGTGTTGTGAGATTTGAATTCAAGTTATGAGGATGTGTATAGGAAATATGTGTAGAGAAAGCTTTGAGTGTGTGTGTGTGTGTGTGTAACTTGAATTCAAGATAAAGAGTGTGTGCTGATATGAAGAAGAGAGTGAATAGGGAATGTATGTGGTGGAGAATTTTTTTGATGTGAAAGATAGGTGCCTATGTTAGGAATGAAGGAGACAAGAAGTACAACAAGTACAATGGTGTAAGGAATGTGAGTTGTCCCATGTGGGTATTATTTGGGGAAGGTTTGTATGAAGAAAGATTTATGCTTTTGAAGGGTAATGAAGAGGTTAAAGATAAGTGTGGAAATCAAAGGATTGATTTGGTTTAACAATCACATTACCATAATAGAGAAAAGAGATGGGCACATGTGATTATGATATGGTTTAGGAAAGGAGTATTTAGAGTGTGTGGAAGGTATAATTATTTGTTCGGTAGAAGAGATTAACAAATGATTAAAAAGATGTTTATAAGAGAAGTAAGTTGTGTGGAAGACATGTGAGGAATACATGTGTGATTTTGTAAATCATTTATAAGTTGGGAGATAGGAAAACTCAAAGTACAATTAACCTCCAAATACCACAAACTAAATTAGTCACTTGGACTTAATCCATGATAATCAACAACGGATGTGATCACTAATCATCTTGATGCAAACAAACTAAGTACTTTGCATCTCAAGTAAAGCATCTCCCATAACGGGAAGGGATGCGTTTACGCACAATGACCTTTGAGTTTGTTTGACCAATAAGGGAGTAAAACCCGTTACGTGATTAGGAACTACGTAAATCTGGATTAAGGTCAAATGAATAATTTCGTTTGATGGTATGTTGAAAGTATATTCATACTAGGTTTAGAAAGAAGTTTTGGCCTTTGCTAGAGGCGTTTGATAAGGAATTAAGTTGGCGTTTTGTTGAAAAATGGGAGGATTTTTTTTGCTCCTCTCTAAGTCTAAACCTCATTTGGAGTGTTTCCAAATGCTCAAATATCATGTACATACCTTTATTAAAGTTTTCACATGTGTCGGGTAAGAGGAAAGCTGACTTTGCAAATTCCGTAAAAACGACAACCGTGAGTGGCGCGCTGGCCACGTGCTGACGCGTGACCAGCGTGCTAGATTTACTTTTCCGGTTTTCTAGATTTTGGCTATTGTTTGTTATTTTAAGTGTTGTGAACGTTTATTTGACATCATTAAAACATAAAGGATGTCCTAGTCAATGTTGCACCAACACATTGTTTATTCAAGTTTGTCCCCTCCATGCTAATATAAGCTCCTATATGTCTCATCCAACACACTTTACAACTCACTCACTCACTCACTCACCTAGTTAACTCACAACTCAATTTGAAATTTGAATTTCAAAATTTCCCCTCATAACATCCACACTTTCTCACCAAGTTAAGCATATTCTTAAAATATTCATTTGTGCTTAACTTATGCTAACTCACATATCACCTTAACTCAACCATAATTAGATTCTAACATTGCTTCTCACGCACGTAACCCTCTCACACAACATTTGAATTTAAATTTCTAATGTCACGTCTCTCACACATTGCCAACTATCTTAACCAACTTTACACTCAACCTCATTCACTTTAATTTGAATTTTGAAATTCAAATATGCGAAAAAATATATTATCCAATCCTTGGGAAATACCCAAAGATAATCCATTTGTCCCTTGGTTCTTCTCTTTCTCTTTGAAAATAGACAAACACCCCAAAACTATCTTTTAAACACTTCACAAAATGTTTTATCAAATGGGTATTTGAGCTGGTTGACCTTATAACACTATGAGTGTTAGAATGAACTTGAAAAGGTCAAACGTGAAGTGAACTTGAGGTTTAGCAAGAACGGGTATTTAAATCACCAAAACTGGGGACAAAGTCCTGGCGCGTAGGCAACACACCAGGCTCGAATTGTATTTTTCTAATTTTGGGTTTTGGCCTATAAATACCCCCTCTTGGCTAATGTATTACTGACATCCTTTCTCTCTATTTATTCTCTCTATCCCTCTAAGTCTAGCACTTCTTGTGTTCTAATCTCTTCTATCATCTTTGCAAGAACACATCTCCGCAAGAGAGCCACACAAGAGCCAAACCCATACTTGTGTGTTAAGTTGAGGGTCTTATTCTCTATACCCTTTCTACTAGAATCGAGTCTCTAGGTTAGGTTAGGACCTGGTTCATATACCAACTATCATTCAATTGGTTGTAAGAGAAGTCTTGTACCTTTGTGATCAAGCCTACATCAAGTGATGATCTAATAGGGTTTGTGACACTTTTAAGGGGGAAGTCTTTGTGGTCAGATGAGGTGTCATTTTATACACTTTTTCGGGGCCATTTAACCCCTAAATCATGCAAATATGCCAAAAATACGTGCTTGATCGTTTCTTTTCGTGTTTTTAGCATTTGGATGGCATTTGGAGGATATGCACATGACTTGGACTCAATTTGGGAAGAAACGGAAAAGATTACAACTCTACACGATAATTGATGAAGAATTGGTTAACAGGTCATGGAGATGGCGTCACAATCTCTTGTGATGACGTGAAAGTATTCAATGGACGACGTTAAGACTTTTAATGACAACGTAAAAGTAGCCGACTCTGAGAAGCTCAAAGAAGATTCTATGGGTTGACGACGTCACAATTAACAAGGGACGACATCACAATTTTTTAGGTTTTAACGTGGAAAACTTTGGGGAACGAATCTATACTTTGTAGCTGCGTTTTCAGATGATTTTTAGGGTTTTCTAACCCTATTGTACTCTTCATAACTCCATGTTCAATTGAAGTGAAGTTCCTTATTCCTTTTAATATTTCGATATGTCTATGCATTGTTTGATTAATTGTTCCTCGCTTTCGATTAACATGCTTGGCTAAACTTATTTGTGTTTGCTTATGATTGCATGAAACCTAGTTATTTATCTTGTATTATTACTTCTTGTTAATGATGTGCGCGTTAGGCTCTAGAAAACTAGCTTCTTAATTGTAACAGGAAGACGTCTAGGGAAACGCGGCTAGGTTAGATGATACCTACGGAACAGTCTTCATACTACCTTTCCATTTGGGTAGATTCCGAGTTAGGAATTTAAATTATTAGATATTTACACATTCCATTACGAGGGTGACGGGTAATAAAACAAGAGAATATAACTAGGGAGTAGTGCATGATTAGGTGGACACATTTGTGTAACCATAAGAGTTTTCAATCACTTTTACTTTTCTTGCAATTAGAATAGATTTAGGAGTAGTTATTAGTTTAATCAAACCCCCTTCAAACCTGAGATTTTACTTGCTTTTTAAAAAACTTAAAAACACAAAAATAATCTTCTCTCAACCCTTAGACCTTAGTGACATTCGATTCGAGCCTACCCAAACTATTCCCATAGAGAACGATCAATCCCCCGAGTCTTACCTATACTACACTACAACGATTAGGTACACTCCCTAGGAAGATTGTAAAACTTCGGTTTGCAATCACCGCACATCAAGTTTTTGACACCGTTGCCGGGGAATAGTCTAGGTTTTGAATTCTATCTAGCTTAGGTCTACTCATAAGATTCCTATCAAGTGAGATTTTTCTTTTTCTTTTTATTAGCTTTCTCGTAGTCTATCTTTTCTTTGTTCCCTTTGTTTTGTAAAACCTTCTTTTTCGTTAACCACCATGGAAGACGAAAATCCACCCCGTACCTTAGGAGAGTATTCCCAACCAAGCCATGAGGGCTATAGAAAGTCCATAAGTTGGTTGAATATTGGTTGATTATGATTTTGAAGAATTATTTTGATGATGAGATGATTGTGATCATTAATTGGTATTTTGGTTGGCATTATTGAGGTTTAGGAGTAGTGGTGTTAGGCGAAACACTAGAACTTTGGGACTGTTTTGATAGCAGCAGATTGTCAAGATATTTAGATATCTAGAAAATAGACATCTAGGGCTTGAAGTGGTGAATTGGATGGCCTCCTATCAACTTCGGATGAGGAAGATATGGCCAAATTACGACGGCGAACCAATTCTGGACATACTGATTTGAAAGTGTTATTGCTATAGATTGGCATACTAAAAAGTTGAGTTTTAAAATAATTTTAATAACTAGACATCATAAGCTAACTTCTCCAAATGGAATCAACCTCATAGCTATCACGGTTTAAGATTTATAGCCGTTATACGAAATTAGTCAGTTCTGACCTTTAATTAGAAAACGTGTTAATCTCCAGGTTTTTGAATTAAAAGTTGGATTTTTAAAGCATGGACCTGTACTAGACATCTTAGGGAAGCTCCAGAAGTTTTCCTTACATTCATTGCTATTTTAGTTTAGGATTTATGACTAAAACGACAAAAGTAAGAACTTCAGTCCATAATCTGTTTTGACCTTCAGTTATTAAAAGTTAATTTCCCATTGATTGGTAAATGAGTTGGATGATTGGCCAAATGTTTTGAAAACTAGACTCATGTGGTTTTCCAGGGGAGAAAACCTCACATTCATACCTATCATTTAAACAAATCAAGTAATATTTCACTAAGAAAAGTAGCATTACAACATTTCAAAGTATTATTTCTGAAATCCAAGTAGTGATTCAATAAATTAAGAAATGTTCAGTAGTGGACCACAAGATTCAAGTAATAGTAGACTATGAAACACATTCAATAGTCCAAAACATATATTATTGCACTAAGCTCATGACCCCAAAACCTTGAGCTCCCGATTGGGAACAATGTGGTGCCTTTACGATCCGACACCATCCGATTGGTGCAAAACGGATGTTCATTCCACAGACTTCGGTCCGAGGATCCAAATCAACATCTTAAGGATTTTCTAAAAATTGTTGACTCTCTTGATCTTAATGTTGAAAATAGGGAAATAACGCGACTGCGTTTATTTCAATTTTCCCTTCGCGATCAAGCTAGTAATTGGCTTGAACGTCTTCCCGCGGGATCCATCTCCACTTGGGAGGAGCTTACTACTCGTTTTTTTGCTCAATTCTTCCCACCGGGAAGAACCGCTAAACTCCGAAATGACATCTTGATGTTCCAACAACACCAAGGTGAATCTCTCTCCGAAGTATGGACTCTTTTCAAGGACTTACTTCAAAAAGTCTCTCATTATGGTATTGATCTTTGGCTCTAAGTCCAAACCTTTTATGACCATGTAAATACCGCCACAAGGCGTACCATCGATCAATCGGCTGGTGGTAAGCTACGTGAAAAAAAGACCAAGGGATCTTGGGCACTTATAGAGGACCTCGCCCTCAATGACAACGAAAGTTGGAATGACCCAAGAGACTTTGCTAAACCGGTCAAGGCAATCTCTTTGCCTTAAGATGTCCCAAATGCATCCGACCGTCATCTCATTGAGCTTGAAAATCAAGTCCAACGCTTGATGGAAGCTCATCTTGCTCCTAAACCATCCGTTCAAGTGAACCAAATCGCTTCTTCATGTGAGATTTGTAGTGGTCCCCACGACACTAATTATTGCATGGAAAATCTCGAGCAAGCTTTTGTTGATTATGCATCTTCACGTACCGATGAAGCGAGAGGTAAGTGGTTCACTTTCAAACCCGAGCAAAATAATCTTGGTGACACTTATAATCCATCATGGAAAAGTCACCCAAACCTTAGGTGGAGGCAGCCTCAAAATTCCCAAAACAATTTTTCAAACCAACCTAATGGTTCATACCCGAACCGTCCCTTCAAAAAAAATCCTCAAACTATTAACAATCAATCAAATCTCGAAAGATTGGTGTCTAACTTTATGGCATCCCAAGACGCTCGGTTATCCAAGTTTGAAGCCGACTTCAAACAACAACAAAGCAAGATGACCAATAAGATTGACACTTTCTTGAAGGCCATCAATGAACGAATGATGGGAGCACTCCCAAGTGACACGCTTAAGAACCTAAAATTGAATGTCAATTCTACCTCTTCGGTTTCGTCTGCTCGTTCTTATCCAATGAAGGATCCTCAAAGTTCCTCTACTCCCTTCAAATCAGTCAATGCAATTAAAACGTGTTTCAATTAAACAAATAATTTCCCAAAAGACCATCTACATGTCAAAACTTTAACGGTCAATGAAATTGAAACACCAAAACCAAAAGAACCCAAAATGGCTTTAAAAGATGAATTTAAGGATTTGCATCTATTTTTACCGGTTCTTGAATTTGTAGCTCACGTTCCTATGTATGACGCTCTTTTAGATAAATATATAGAGTCTTAAGTTAGGAAAAAATGGGTCCGCTTTTATTCAAGGTGAAATGCCAAAGAAAATGAAGGATCCTGGATTATTCATTTTAGCTTGTAGGAGAAGGAGTTTCTAGGTCAATATTTGGAGTTAAGGAAATTAACCTAGGTGTTGAAGATGTACCCTATTGGACAACCATAGGAAAACGAGAGTCTTATACACCACGAACTACAAGGATAGAGTAGGTGCCCAACCCCCTTATTATGCGAAAAAGACTTTATGGATTATCATTTGCCTGGGGAATGAGAAATTGCTAGGGATGCCGAACTCAACCCATTTAAGGATGTCTGAGTATTTAGAAAAATGGTAGATTTCTTAGGAACTATACCCATAAATCTTAAAGGAAATATGTGGGAGTCGGAAAAATTGATAGAAAATAAGATGAATTGGAATAAGCCACCAAAGGAAGGAGATGATGTGTGGCACATTAAGATTGAGTTAATTGACCCCGATGAAGAAAGATTTGATAGAGCCTTCCAATCAATTCTCACGACTAGAAAACTATCCAAAAAAGAGAGTCAAAGTGATATCCTCAACTTGGAGCATTTTAATGATTCCTAGGAGTGTGACTCTGAGTCTAGCTAAAAGACTCGTTAAAAGCGCTTATTTTGGATTTTTTGGGACGTCACCAACAACCCAATCTATTCCTTTCTTTTTATATTTTATTATAAGCATTTTTAGGAAAGGGGAAGGCGTGTCAGTGTTTCATTCTTTATTGTTTGTTCTTTATTGTTTGAAGTATATGTGATCATGCTTTGTTTTGTCTTTAACCTTGTTTTAATTGCAATCAAAGGTATTTTGCATAAAATAAGTGTATGATAAAATATCCGGTTTCTAAGAATCATTTTTAAACATGTAAAATAAATAATTTTAGATTAATTCGCATTTTATGTTATATGTGTTTGTTTATGATCATATGTTTTGTACTAAACTAAACACCGTTTTGTTTGTGGTTCATCATGTGGCAGTAAATTTTTCTAGGAAATAATTAATTAGGATATTTTGTGCGGAGAAATTTTTTCAGAAAAAAAAAAAACAGAGAAGCAACAAGATATTTACAGTACTGCTGGAGACCGGACGTCAAATGATTTATTATTCCCTGACGGCGTCACCCAACTGAACGAGCTAAATTAAATTTCGTATTTTATTTTTTTTGAATATTTTGAAAAATTAGTTTTGTGTAATTTTTTCACCAAGAATTTTTAATTTTCTATTATTCTTCCCTTTTATTTTTTTTCCTAATCCTTCGCAGAAAATCACACGAATACATTAGTACATACATCCAACTTTATTATACTTCTTCGTAGAGTCAAGACTTTAGTATAAAATGATGGATTATATATTATGTTTCTTTCCTCGTAAAATTTTAAATAAATAAAAAAATTAAATATTTTAAGATATATATATAATATAATATATGCTTGTATAGTTGTTTCTTCTTGATTCCCTTGATTTGCAATGCAGGTTAATTAATGAGAGAGCCCATAAGTTCTTGGGATTTTCCCCCCCCACGTGGGTGGGAGCATTTCCTTGGGATGACGATTTAAAAGCCGGTTTATAAAATATCTCGTTGGTTTCTTCATTTTCTTTCCATTATTTATCTTGATAAGATACAAAAAAGAACAACATCAAAAATATAATAAATACCCCTCCCCTCACAAGTAACTTACAAATAAACGTATTCTTTATGCCTATCTCAAGTTATCTAATTACGATTTTATATAAGATATCCAAAAAAGTAAATCACTCCCCAAACCTCAAAAAAAAACCAGGGGGAGTAAAAGATTACCCTAACCACGAAACATCACACAACGAACAGCTTCACTCATATACACTCTCACTCATATCTCTCACCGGGAGATAAACAAGTATTCTCTCTCATTCACTTCTCTCCTCGACTTCTTTCTCTCTCTCTTACTCCCCCTCTTCTCCCTCTTCTTCTTTCACGATCACTCACTCACACCTCGAGTCTCTCCTTCTCTCTTTCTTCTTCTCTCTCTCCCATCATCCTCTCTTCTCCACTCATACTTTTCTAACTCTCTTTCTCATCTCCATCCTCCATCCTCTCTTCTTCTCTTATCTCACTGTTTCTCTGTTCACTCTCAAGTGTTTCTCGTCATCCTCCTATTCCTCTCTCTCTCTTCTCTTCCTCTGCGCTTTTTTTCCTTTATCTTTTCTTATTTCCTTTATTAATTTGTTTTCGATACTTATAAGGAGTATGGGGAAAATAAAAGCCATAGGAAACTATAATCCTTCAATTGCATTTGTTTTTAAATAATTATTATCCTTAAAAAGATGTTAAGATACTAAAACAAAATGTGCAAGAACGGTATAATTTATTGGCCCAGATTTTTTTACTTTATTTTTTTTATTTTAATATTATTTTTTCATACACGGCATTATAGGAGAAACTTATGATAGAATTAAAAGCGTCTTAATATATGGAATATGATTAAATTACTAGCAATAAAATTTACATAGCAACAAAAAAAAAAAATCCCCCTAACTATTAACTTAAAAAATAAATTCCTATCCCACATCAAACCACACATACTACTACGTGTACCCTGTACAAAACTAAAAAATTCCACACCACAAAGTGAGGTTGCCTTATAAATCTTTAGGAATAAAAGCATTTAATCATTTATAGAGTTGCTTATGAGAGTGTATAACCACCACCCGTTAGTATTATAAATTCTAGAAACTGTGCATTAAATTGATGATGCAAACACCCGGAGACTAACCAGTGGAGAATCGACATTCGTGTGATTACGATTTTCCATTTTCTATATGATAAAAGAGCATTTTAGGATAAACCCCTTTATTTTTGAGCCTGTATTTTGTGTTATAGTTTATGATGATTTTCTTTTGACATATAACCTAAAACTAAACTTACCTAATACTAACTACCCTCACAAACAACAACTAAACTAACTTCTAACTACTACCTAACAATAATAACTCAAAAAACTACAACTAAACAACCCTCAACCATAACCCTAACCACCTACGCCCGGCCAAATCCGCGCCACCCACTCACCACTCACCCCCAACACGAGCCCCCACTCCCTATAGACACATCCCCAATCCGTACCTTGCACACATTTTTAGTGGCGAGCTAACGCTTAGTAAACAATTAAATATATAGAGTCTTAAGTTAGGAAAAAATGGTTCCGCTTTTATTCAAGGTGAAATGCCAAAGAAAATAAAGGATCCCGGATTATTCATTTTAGCTTGTAGACTAGGGGACTCCAAGCCTTTTGATACCTTAGCTGATTTAGGGTCATGTGTGAATTTAATCCCATTATGTCTCTTCAAAAAGCTTAAAATTGGATTATTAGAAGAGACCGAAGATGTCCTAGGATTAGCAGATGGAACTAAGGCATATCCCGTAGGAATTGTGAGGAATGTAGAGGTTCATATAGGAAAGTTAAAACTTTTGGAGGATTTTCATGTCACAGACATAGAAAAGGACCCTACGTGCCAAAATTTGGAGTAGATTGTAAGAAAGCCAAAATAGCAGTAGGAGAAGGAGTTTCTAGGTCAATATTTGGAGTTAAGGAAATTAACCTAGGTGTTGAAGATGTACCCTATTGGACAACCATAGGAAAACGAGAGTCTTATACACCACGAACTACACGGATAGAGTAGGTGCCCAACCCCCTTATTATGCGAAAAAGACTTTATGGATTATCATTTGCCCGGGGAATGAGAAATTGCTAGGGATGCCGAACTCAACCCATTTAAGGACGTCTGAGTATTTAAAAAAATGGTAGATTTCTTAGGAACTATACCCATAAATCTTAAAGGAAATATGTGGGAGTCGGAAAAATTGATAGAAAATAAGATGAATTGGAATAAGCCACCAAAGGAAGGAGATGATGTGTGGCACATTAAGATTGAGTTGATTGACCCCAATGAAGAAAGATTAGATAGAGCCTTCCAATCAATTCTCACGACTAGAAAACTATCCAAAAAAGAGAATCAAAGTGATATCCTCAACTTGGAGCATTTTAATGATTCCTAGGAGTGTGACTCTGAGTCTAGCTAAAAGACTCGTTAAAAGTGCTTATTGGGAGGCAACCCAATCTTTCTATTTTATGCATTTTAGGCGTGTCATGTGTTTTATTCTTTATTGTTTGTTCTTATATGTTTGAATTATATGTGATCATGCTTTGTTTTGTCTTTAACCTTGTTTTAATTACAATCAAAGGTAGTTTGCATAAAATAAGTGTATGATAAAATATCCGGTTTCTAAGAATCATTTTTAAACATGTAAAATAAATAATTTTAGATTAATTCGCATTTTATGTTATATGTGTTTGTTTTGAGTCATATGTTTGTACTAACCGTTTTTGTGGTTCATGCAGTAAATTTTTCTAGGAAATAATTAATAGGATATTTGTGCGGAAATTTTTTCAAGAAAACGAAGCAAGAATATTTACAGTAGCTGGAGACGACGTCATGATTTATCCTGACGGCGTCACCAACTGTAGCTAAATTAAATTTCGTATTTTTTTGAATTTTTGAAAAATTATTTTTGTGTAATTTTTAGAATTTTTAATTTTCCTAATCCTTGCAGAAAATCACGATTACATTAGTACATACATCCTATCTTTATTACTTTCGTAGAGTCTAGACTTTATAAATGAGGGTTATATATTATTTTCTCGTAGAATTTTACGCTTGGTATAGTTGTTTCTTGTCTTTGATTTGCAGGTTATATTAGATGAGGAGAGCCCAGAAGTTCTTAGGATTTTCACGTGGACGATTCCTTGGATGACGATTTAGCCGGTTTATCTTGTTTCTTTTCCATTAATGAGCAAAACCAGGGGAGTATTAGTTTCTCTCGCTTTTCTTATTTTCCTTTATTTGTTTTCGAGTACTTATAGAACATTGAGGACAATGTTCAAAATAAGTGTATGGGGAAATAAAAGCCTTAGAAACTATTACTTCAATTGCATTTGTTTTTATCCTTAAAAAGATGTGTAATATACTGAAACATAGTGAAAGACGGTAATTTTGGCCCAATTTTTTTTACGGCATATATAGGTGAAACTTAGTATTAAAAGCGTCTTATTGGATATGAGTTATATTACTAGCACAAAAATCCTACTACTAAAAAATTCCACACCAAAAATGTGAGGTTCGCTTTTATATCTTTAGGAATAAAAGCATTTATCTTTAGTGCTTATGAGAGTGTACCGGTAGTATTATAAATTCTAGAACTTGCTTTAGCAATGCATCCCGAGACTGCCAGTGAGATCGCATTCGTGTGATTAGGATTTTCTATATGATAAGAGGCATTAGGATAAACCCTTATTTTGAGCCTGTATTTTGTTATAGTTATGATGATTTTCTTGATCATATAACTACCCTCACACCATTTCTTTGCACTCATTTTTAGTGCGAGATACGCTTAGTACATCCTTCTGAGCCTATCCTAGGGGTGAGCATAAAAACCAAAATAATCGAATAAATCGAAAACCAAAACTGAACCGGACCGAAAGCAACCGAACCGAATTTGCCAAAACCGAACCGAACCAAACTACAAATTCGGGTTTCGGGTTGGATATGGGTTTGGCACTCAGAACTGAAAACCGAACTGAAAACCAAATTTATATAAATATATATATTTTTTATATATTCATGTATAAAAAAATACCATAATTTTTTATCCTAATATAAAAAAACACTTTTTATGCTTGAAATACTTTTTTTTGCAAAATATATATATAATTTTTTTTAATTTCGGTTCGGCTTTCGGGTTGACCCCCAAAATTTTTTAACCGAACCGAATTAACCGAATGACCCGATAACCGAACCGATCAACAACCCTAGCCTATCCTTTTCGTTTTCTTCTATTATGTATTTTGGGACAACCGAAAGGGGATTTCTTTGGATTAAGGAATTTCTGAATAGACTATTCTGGAGTATTTAGTAGTTGAATTTTGTTTACACCCCACCAAAATGTTACACCCCAATTTCCTTAGTCTTCCTTGTATGTACTCATTTTTAGTATATTATTGTTATCACATTTGTTAAACCCTAGTTAATTGTTTGCTTGCGTACATGGTTTCTAAGTCAAGTCATTATTAGTGTACACAGTTTTAGGACGATTAAGGATTCATGGTAGTATTTATTATATGGAGAAATGGGAAAGAAAAGTTAAGTCATTACCCTCATATTTGTCTAATAGTCTCCATGTTTTGTTGATCCTTTTTAATTCGGGTCATTAGTTAGTATTATGCATTAAGTATTAAAAACTCAAGTGTAGGGGTGCATCTATAAACCCCAAGTTATGTTTATTTATATTCAAGCAAATAGCAGAGCAAAAGTGTACCAAAAAAAAGAAAAAAATCAAAAAAAAGAAAAAAATCAAAAAAAAGAAAAAAGTGAAAAAAAGAAAAAAATTATGTACGGGTTGGCATTTTGCTTATGTTTAGGCCAGGAAAGTGTCAAGAAAAGAAAAGAAAGAGTTTGATGTAGAGTTTGTATATTTTATTCTAGTTTGTGTCGAGTCTTGACTTAGCAACGCCTTTTACATGTATTCTTGTAAATGATTGACTTGCCACCAGTTAAAATTCCCCAAATATCCCTAACCGTGTTCCTTTACCATACACCTTATGTTACAACCCTTTAAAGACCTCTTTGATGGTAATTTCTAGGAGCTTACGCCAAAGCGGTTGAGATTTTGATCCTTTATCAAGCCTATGGTAATTTATATACTCTGACATGTAGTGAGTGTTTATTTTTTCCGTTTCCTATATTGTTATAATTCATTATTACACCTGAGAGAAAGAGAGAATCCAAACACTTATTTGAGGTGCTACTATATAATTTCCGTGCTTTTAATTACAAGGTCTAATTGGTTGTGCCATAAACTATATTTATTGAGTAGGTTAAATGCCCTCGATTTTACTATTGACTATGTAGAAAAGCTCATTTGCTTGAGGACAAGCAAATCCCAAATGTAGAGGTATATGATGAGGCATCATTTTATACACTTTTTCGGGGTCATTTAACCCCCAAAATCATGCAAATATGCCCCAAAATACATGCTTAATCGTTTTGTTTCGTGTTTTTAGCATTTGGATGATATTTGGAGGATATACACGTGACTTGGACTCAATTTGAGAAGAAACAAACAAGATTACAACTCTACACGATAATTGATGAAGAATTGGTTTACATGTCGTGGAGACGGCGTCACAATATCTTGTGACGACGTCAAAGTATTCAAGGGACGACGTCAAGACTTTTAATGACGACATCAAAGTAGCCGACTCTGAGAAGCCCAAAGAAGATTCTACGGGTTGACGAAAGTCACAATTAACAAGGTTTTTACGTTTTCCCTTCTATTTATGTAATATTGTGACAAACAACCGAAAGGGTGATTTCTTTTCTTTGGATTAAGGAATTTCTGAATAGACATTCTGGAGTATTTAGTATAGTTGATTTTTGTTTACAACAACCAAACACCCAAAGCGCACCAACACGCCCACTCCAACGCTGAAAATGTAACGACAAAACAACCAAAAACAGCAGAACACAAATTACAAAAAACAACCTAAACAAATTACCATTACATACCATGACCAACAAAAACACAAAAAACATAACAACATTACAAACAACAAACCAAAAAACACACAAGCATTACACAAAAATTCACACCCCACACCGCACCCCCCACCCCTACCACACTTCCCAACCGACCAACCAAACCCCCCCCCCCCACCGTCCCCCCCGTCACCCCCACACCCCCCGCCTACCCTCACCCCCCCCCCTCCCCAACCACCATAACCCCCCCCCCCCAACCCCTACCCCCCCCCCCCAACCCCCGCCCCCCCCCCCCCCACCGCCCCCGGGAAATACCCTCCCCCGACCCCCGATACCAAACCGCCCCCCCCACCCGCCCCCCCCCCCCCCACCACACGCCCCCAACCTCCCCGCCCACCTAACCTCCCCACCCACCCCCCCCCTCCCCCTAACACACCCCCCCCCCCACCCCAACCCCCCCACCGCAAGCCACCCCACACCACCCCCCCCCCCAATCCCAACCCCCCTACCACCAAATAATACGACCCCCCGCCCCACCCCCCCACCATCCACCCCAACCCAAACACCTCCAACAACAACCTGTAACCCACATACAAAACCAAAACCAAAAAAACAGACAAACATACAACCCTTAACCTTACCCAGAGCCAAAACCCCCACCCACCCATAACCCATACCAACCAAACCCCACCCATACCAAACCATATACCCATACCCAACCCTCCCCACACCTCCCAACCCGCCCCCACCCCCCCCCCCCCCGCCCCCCCCGCCACTCCCCCCCCCACCCAAACCCCCCCGCCCCCCACCCCACCCCCCCCACCCCCCCCCCCCGCCCCTTCCCCCCCTACCTCCCCCCCACCGCCAACCAACACAGTTACCCCCCCCACCACCCCACAAAACCCAAAACCAACATACCCACCACCATCCGACAAACCCCCACCCCCCGCACCCAACAGTATACCTAATTACACCTCCAAAAACCACAAGACAAGAACTTTTACAAAACACAAACAACAACAACACCCAACGAAAAACAACTACACACAGAAAGACCATCACATAACAGACCAAGCCCCAACAAACAACCCCACGAAGAAACAACAAGAAGACCACAACAACAACAGAAAGCAAAAGGAAAAAACAACACCCACCACCACAACACACAACCCAAACAAACACAACCCAAACAACAAACAAACAACGAAACAAAAAAAAAAACAAGAGTTACACGCACCAACAAACACACACACAAGCAACAAAAGAACAAAAACAACAACACAACAAACAACAAACAACCAACACAAAACAAAACAACAAAACTATTACACCAAAATATTACCACAAACAAATTTACACAGACCGCACAAACCGTACACCGACAACAAACCCAAAAAAAAACAAAGAACACAAACACACACAACAAAAGCCAACAACACAAACAACAAAACAGACAAACATTACAAAACTAACAAACAAAAACACAACAAAAAACCATTACCAAACAACAGACCAACCATCAGCCACCCTCAGTAACCAACCCACCCCCCCCTCACAAAACCACCCACCAACCAGCACCACCGACAAGGAACACCCCCAAAGACACACAACACATACACCAACCACACCAACACCGCAACCACACACCACTAACGACAACAAAACAATTCCAAACAACCGACAAAACCAAATACAAATCAGATACACATCCCCACCAAAATGATACCAAGTTCCACACTCACCATTTCCATAGTCTTTCCTTGTCTGTACCTCAATTTTTAGTACAATATTAGTTATCTTAAATTTGTTAAACCTAGTTAATATGTTTGCTTTGCGTACATGGTTTCTAAAGTCAAGATAATTTAATATGTGAGTGTTAACACAATTTTAGGACGAATAAGGATTCAAGTTAGATATTTATTATATGGAAAATGGGAAAGAAAAGTTAATCAATACCCCATAATTGTCCAATAAGTCTCCATGTTTTGTGATCCTTCTAATTTTTGTGGGTCAATAAGTTAGTATTAAATCGCATTAAGTATTAAAAAACACAATGAAGGGGTGCATCTAATAAACCCCGCAGTTTTATGTTTTATATTATATTCAAGAAACTAATAAGCAGGCAAAAAACGGTACGAAAAAAAAATCAAAAAATCAAAAAAAAAAAGAAAAAAAAAAAAAACGAAAAAAAAAAAGGAAAGAAAAAAGAAAAAAAAGTGAAAAAAAGAAAAAAAAAATTATTACGGGTTGGCATTTTGCTATGTATTATGTCAGGAGTTCAGAAAGTGTCAAGAAAGAAAAGAAAGAGTTTTGATTTAGAGTTTGTATATTTTATCAAGTTATGTGTCGAGTCTTGGCTTAGCAACACCTTTTACATGTATTCTTGTAAATGATTGACTTGCCACCAGTTAAAATTCCCCAAATATCCTCAACCGTGTTCCTTTACCATACACCTTATGTTACAACCCTTTAAAGACCTCTTTGATGGTAATTTCTAGGAGCTTACATACGCCAAAGGTTGGATTTTGAACCATAATATCAGCCTATTGATAATTTATATACTCTGACAGCTAGTGAGGTGTTTTCTTTTTTTTTCCTTTCCGTTTCCTATATTGTTAAAATTCATTATTACACCTGAGAGAAAGAGAGAAACCAAACACTTATGTGAGGTGCTACTAATATAATATTATGTGCTTTTAATTACAAGGTCTAATTGGTTGTGCCATAAACTATATTTATTGAGTAGGTTAAATGCCCTCGATTTTGCTATTTATTAGGTAGAAAAGCTTATTTGCTTGAGGACAAGCAAATTCCAAATGTAGGGGTATATGATGAGGCGTCATTTTATACACTTTTTCCGGGGTCATTTAAACCCCCAAAATCAACCATGCAATAATGCCCTAACATACATGGTTAACTCGATCGTTTCGGGTTTTTATTATAGCATTTGATGATATTTGGAAGATATACACGTGACTTGACTCAATTTGAGAGAAACAAACAAGATTAAACCAACTCTCAACAAACGAAAATTGATGAAGAATTGGTTTACATGTCGTGGAGACGGCGTCACAATATCATTGACACTTCAAAGTATTCCAGGTACCGACGTCCAAGGACATTTAAAAATGACGACATCAAAGTAGCCGACTCTGAGAAGCCCAAAGAAGATTCTACGGGTTGACGAAAGTCACAATTAACAAGGGACGACGTCACAATTATTTTCCTATACATACAACCCTTAGATTTTAAGTTTTAGTGTGGAAAACTATGGGGAACGAATCTATACTTTGTAGCTGCTTTTTCAAATGATTTTTAGGGTTTTCTAACCCTATTGTACTCTTCATAACTCCATGCTTAATTGAAGTGAAGTACCTTATTCCTTTTAATCTTTCAAATTGTTCTTCGCTTTCAATTAACATGCATAGCTAAATTTATTTGTGTTTGCTTATGATTGCATGAAACTTAGTTATTTATCTTATATTATTACTTCTTGTTAATGATGTGCGCGTTAGGCTCTAGAAAACTAGCTTTTTAATTATAACGCGAAGACATCTAGGGAAACACGGCTTGGTTAGATGATACCTACGCAACAGTCTTCATACTACCTTGCCATTTGGGTGGATTCCAAGTTAGGTATTTAATTTATTAGATATTTACACATTCCATTACTAGGGTGACGGGTAATAAAACAAGAGAAGATAACTAGGGTAGCACATGATTAGGTGAACACATTTGTTTAACCATAAGAGTTTTCCATCACTTTTACTTTTCTTGCAATCAGAATAGATTTAGGAGTAGTTATTAGTTTAATCAAACCCTCTTCAAACCCGAGATTTTACTTGCTTTCTAAAAAAACATAAAAACACAAAAATAATCTTTCCTCAACCCTTAAACCTTAGTGACATTCGATTCGAGCCTACCCAAACTATTCCCCTAGAGAACGATTAATCCCTCGAGTCTTACACATACTACACTACAACGATTAGGTACACTGTCTAGGAGGATTGTACAACTTCGGTTTGCAATCACCGCACATCATGGTCTTTGTGGTTAAGTCGAATCACGAGTGCTTGAGAGTGGTTTTCGAGGGCGGAATACCGTAGGGAGTAACTCTTCTTATTGAGCGTCGATCTTAGTGCATATCGGTGAAGCAAAGTTGTATACGGTTTGTAGTCCACCATATTCTGCAGAATGTAAAGATCTGCTCTCATTATAAACTGTCTATGTGAAGTGAAAAGCACCCTTAATTCTGGTTAGCTGCTTCCTCCACAATGTTACTTGCATTTTGTTTTGGCATTTAGGCTATCAAGAAGTGTAAATTAGAGATTTCATTGAGATCAATTTTAATAAAGTATGAAACAAATTTTGTGCTTGGTCGCGAGCTTTGAAAGTTTACATTGGCTCCAATTTTACAGAAAACTTGGTCATAAAATTATATTCTGATTTTTTTAATATATACTTAGTGTGTAACTGGAATGCGACAACTATGTTTATGTAAATGTAATGATTACATGGTAAGTACCAAGGTTAAGCTGGTTTAGAAGGATAATGCTATGCTAATTGTTGTGCTATAGAGTTTTAGAAAAGAATACACACACCCACTAAAGATTTGCCTTTTCGTAAGGGACTCCTACAAGTCTTCGACAAGAACATCAAGTATCAGCATACTTGTGCAAATAACGCTAATGGTGTTTACCCACTTTTTAGAAAGAGTTGGATAACTAAAACAAACTCATTCGATTCTATTAAGTACTGGATATGAGTTTTTTTTACTTAGGTTGTGTTTTTTTATATAAAAGGTCTGAATAGCATCTGAAGTCTAAACCGGTCAGACATTTGAGCTTTTAGATCGTTTGTTTTCTTTCTGATTTAAAAGCTTAAATTATCTGAATAGCCTCTTATTCGGTAAGAGGTTGAATAAAGTCTTATTACATCTGACAACTTTATAGAAGAGGCCACGCATTTTCGTTAATTTCCTTATTATTATTCCCTTTCAAATATTCATTCTTGTGTGCTGGTAGCTATGCCTATTTTTACTTAGGGAAAATTTCATTTGTAACCCAAAACTCAACCCTAAAATGCAATCCTAACCTAAAAAAATATTATTTCGTAAAACTATCCCATGCCAACTTTGCTACTGGGCAACTAAGAAAGTATTTGACAAGTGTCCTTATTTGTAAATTGTGCAACTTGTCCTTAGGGCAACTTATATTTAAGGCAACTGAACTTTTTAGTCTTTTTACCAATCTCTTACTTGTAATTTTGAGCTAGTAAGCATCACTTTTTGTCACCAAATTCACACACATATACTACATTAAACTATCTTCCCCACACCGTATTCCCCGAATTAACACAAATCTTCATCTCATTCTCATCTTTAGCATCACACCATCTTCCCCACACACACCACACACCGCTACTACAGAAAAACACAAATGAACTTCATCCTCATCTTCACCACCCACACCATTCCCCCTCCCCCCACAAACATACCGACACATATCCACCTCACTTGATTCCATTATCATTTTGAGAGGGTTTTTTGTGCTTAAAGATATTGTTACAAAAAAGTTAGGGTTTTAAGTTTGGGGGTTTTTGGTTCCCGTGTTTTTACTCGATATGTTTTCTATGAATTAGGTGTTATTGGATGTTGTTGCTTTGAGCTCTTTGGTGGTGATGGTGTTGCAGGTATGTGATTTAATTTTCTGTTTTTGTGTTCAATTTTGTAACAAATTCTTTTATTAAAAAATAAAACACAAACAAATTTGGGTAAGCAATACCCATTTGCTTAAAACCTCTCTATTGTTGTTAGGTTAAGTGAACCAGAGAGTTTAATTCTTGTCTGGTTTGGTTTGATTTGGTTAGGATTCACTACTGTGACAGTGTCAAATGGTTGACTGAAATTAAAGTGTCAGCTATGGGTGATGTACATTAGTGCATTACTTTATTAAGGCTTACATCTTAGTCTGGTGAATGGTCTTACATGGTTGGTATCGAAAGCCAATAGTCCACCATCACTTGCATAATATTTTGCTAGTTCAGGTTTTGATATTAGAGTCACTGGAAATTTACAAGCACCAACAACACAAAGCACTTTGGGCCTATGCACTTTCTTTTCGTAAGAGGTTGCATGCTCTTGTGAGAAAAGAGCAACCATGGTACTCGATGTATCTGGTATTTCTGGAAAATAACAAATGGTATCTCATTTGGACGATGTGTAACATATTCACCTGTTTTATAACAGGTAATAAACTGCTATCTTTCATTCGGTGCATTTCTTATGGTTTGGCCATGTATGCTAACTGGCCTAATATCTGTTTTATCTATCGACTTCATTGATTCAGAATCCTAAAATGGCTTCTAAAAGCATAAATGAACACTCTGTATGGTCAAAGGATACTAATACTTAGGTGTCAAATATTGTTTTCAAGTAAATGCTCCTATGTAATCTTGATTACTTTAGTTATGCTTAAAGAACACATACAAGCTAAATAAAATGGTTGAGTTAATTTTGAACTGAATATTGGTTAGAGTCCTTCCTTATGAGGTCAATTTTGAACTGAACGTTGATTACGAAGGTGATGAATATGAAGCGTATAATAAGTACAAGATGTTTATTGGGCAGTTTAGAGACAATGATGCAGCGTGTTAGGGACGGCCGCCTGCTTCAAAAGCATTGGTCGAGAATCTTTTCACAGTGGTTATGATGAAAGAAGACTTTGAAAAGAATGATATGATTTGTGTTGTTTGTAAAGATGAAGTGGGAGTTGGAAAAATGGTGATGCAGCTTCCTTGTAGTCATCGGTATCATGGTGATTGTATAGTGTCGTGGTTGGGGATTAGGAATACCGTGTCCTGTTTTTCGGTTTGAGCTGTTGACTGATGATGTGGAGTATGAACATAGGAAGTCTGAAAGGGCTGCTTGTACGTGATGAAAAGATCATTGTCGGATATGTTCTTTTGAAGTTATATATGTGAAATATAGATTTATAGTTTGAGTTTAGTACAAAATTCATGATGATTTTGTATGTTGTTGTCTCTGTTTGGAATAATATGATTGCTCGATTGTTAATCATTTTCAATATAATACCTTGATGTTTTTTTGGGTATGAAAATCTTATTACTGTAAAGATGAAACTTTTAGTCAATAGAATCTTTATTTCTCTGATCTTTCTAACTAAAGTTAAGCATCTAAACAAGTTTCCCAAAATTGTCTATCATTCAAGTGTGAAGAATCAACAACTAAGTCAACATATTTTTTCTTTGTTAATACAAATAATGTCTAAAAACGTTATTTATATTTTTCGACCTCTCAACGTTTTGATAATAACAAAATGTAAAAAAGTTTACGATAAAATTAAACGTTTACAAATTATTAATCGTAAAATTCCATTTCTAAGATTAGTAATCATTTAAGGTATGAACAAACAAATCATTAAGCATGATTAGTACAACAACAACAACATACCCAATCCCGCCGAAGCGAGGTATGGGGGAGGTGAACGTAGGCAGATCCTACCCCTACCTCCAAGATAAACCCGAAAGTAGAGAGACTACTTCCAGGGGACCTCCGGCCAGTGTACGTGTGCATTATAGAGAAGCTCAAGGAAGGAAAACGAAAACAAAGCAAAAGCGAACAAGCAACCAATAACATACAACCAAGAAGAACGAGCAAACACCAAACAAGCGAAGAGCACAATAAGCAAACAAGAGACAACAAAACAAGCAAAACACGAGAGAGACACAAGCGCAGACAAGATGGATCCCATAAGCTGACCACAGCTCAAACAAAACAAATAAACAGAGCCAACAATCCAAACAACGAACGACAAGAGCACGACAAGCAACACATGCAGAGCAAACAAGCATACCGGCACACAAGAGACAACAAAACCTAGGATAAGGCCAAAAGAGAGAAAAGGGGCACCTATCCGCCTGAAAGACGACTAGCCTAAGAGGGCACTATGGGGAGCTAAACCTACGGGCAGAGCAAAAGGAGGCTCCTAAGCACTTAAAGGCAACTAACTACTAGGCCGGAGGACCTAAAACACGCAAGACACAGCTACTACGAAGGCCCTACACTCCTAGACGCGAAGCCTAAAGGGAAAGCAAAAAGGGGGGTCCTAGGCGCTAGAAGGCAAACTAGCTAAGGGACAAAAGGCAAATCTACTACGCAGCTCCTATGCTCCTAAACGCAAGACATAATTTAAGGCCTACTACTTCTACCCGCTAATCCTAATTCTGTCTCTCTACGCATTCCTATCAGAGGTCATGTCCACGGACAAGAGAAGCTCCATCATGTCCTGCTTAAGTCTATCTTCCCATCTAAGTTTAGGTCTACCCCTCCTCCTCGAGCCTTCAACTAACATAGCTTCCACTCTCCTAACAGGGGCATTTTGTGGTTTCCTCTTGACATGCCCAAACCATCTCAACCTTCCTTCCCTCATCTTGTCGATTATAGAATCGACATTAAGCATGATTAGTGATCAAGAAAATATTTTTCTCTTATCCATTACATTTTTACAAAATAATTTCACAAAAATAGTTATACAAATGTTTTCTAATTAAAAGAAAAGTTTTATTAAAAACTTAAAATTTCAAATTCAAAATTCTCCCCCAAAATAGAAGGTTCCATACCAAATACAACATTCCCCACAAAAAGACAAAAACGGGAGCGTAGTCTACTGGGCGACCCCCTCATAGGCCTGGCGGCCCCCAAATATATCTGGGACCGCCCCCAGTGACCGCTGGGTTTTCCTGCCTATAAATACTGCTCCATTCCCTGCAAAAAATAGACCTCTTAGCACGAAATTTTCAGATAACTTTCTCTCTCTAAAATCTTCTTTCTCTCTCTAAATCTCTTGATCACTAACATTCTTAGATCTTGTTTCAAATAATCTAATCTCTTCTTCTCATCTCTTCTTTCTCATTCAAGTGCAAGAGAAGAACATTCGTATTCGCCAAGAAACGAATTGTTATTTAGTGATCTCTCCTCTCTTCTTCTAAGTATCAAATCTCTATTGTAATTATCTTGTGTATTTGTGTTGTGATTTAGGTTTAGATTGTGTGTTAAATTCGATAGTGTAGATCTTGTTATTGTGTATAATGATTGTGAAGTGGTTTAGATTGGTTCTAGCTAAGATTAGGGACTCGACATTAGCTTAGTGTCGGGGAAAACAACGTAAGCGACGTGTAAACGGTTTTCTCCGCCTAAAGGGAGCTTGTTGACATAGTGAAATCTTGAGTAGGATACTCGGGGAGTGGAGTAGGGCGAAGAGGTGCTTCGTAGCCGAACCACTATATAATCTTGACGTCTTAGTTTGATTGTTCCTTTTCTTATCTCTTCATATTATTGTCATTGTTATTTAGTTTTAGTTTAGATTGTTATATTGTTTGTTCATATTGTGAATTGGTTAAACATACAACTCGAATCTAAATATTTTAAAAGCAAACTTTTAAAAGAAAAACGAACTTGTAAACTATTCAACCCCCCCTTCTAGTTTCCACAATTGGTATCAGAAGCCAAGGTCACTTAAGATTTTTAAAATATACTGTATTTTAAAGCTTGGATCGATCTATGGATTCCGACAAATATCTAGAAGGGAAATCCATGCAAAGACCACCACTTTTTGAAAGTGATAATTTTATTTATTGAAAAAATAGATTCGAGCCATATGTTAAATCAAAAGATCTAGATCTTTGGCATGTTATTATTAACGGTGATTTTCAACCTATTGTACAAAATCCGGAAACCAAATTTTGTTAGGGGGTAAATTTCTGAGGTTATCCCTTTTGAAAAACAAATGATGATCTCAAAATGAGGACTTGCGAAAATTAATGAAGCTAAAATGGTCATTATAATGCTTTGCCTAGTAAAAGAGGTATGAAAGAATTTATATGTAACCACGGCAAAAGAAATTTTGAAAAATTGTTAATCACCCATCAAAGTAATAATCAGTCAAAAGATAATAAGATTTGCCCTTTTGGTTCATCAAATATGGACAATTTGTCATTTTCGAAGATAATCTATAGTAGTGCTTTTTCTTAGATTTAACACTATTATTTACTAGTCTAAAAGCAACATGATGATGAAGGTTATTCCAGCAGAACTATGTAGGAGTTTCTTAGGGCTCTACATCCTTAAATGGAGAGCAAGGTTACGGAAATTTGAAGATGAGTCAAAGGACTTAACGTCACTAATCTCTTCTTGCCTTTGAAAATTTTCTTATGCCGCCATTTGTATTTTTTTAGGGTTTCGGGATTTTGTTTTTAGAGATTTAGCAAATGAGAATGTATAAAGGATATACTATAAATATTTTGGCCGAGTTTTAGGGTCTTTCAAATAGCTAAATCTGATTTTTTAACTTTGCATAATTATTTTGTATTTATCCTTATTTTATTTAATTAAATTTGTAATATATAAATAATTAAATTCATATATTTCGGCTAAAGTTTATATATACAATTATTAATTATTTTTCTTACATAATATAAAGTATTTTATTCTTACATAAATTTTCATAATTGCCATATATTGTATTTTCATAATTTCTATAATTAAAATGAAATTTATTTAAGCTTTTATGAAATTTTCTTGCATTAGGGGTATTTTGGTAATTTTACACTTGTTGAGATTTTTAGGTTTTACATGTTTTGTATTCGATGGATTATGACATTATGATATTTGGATATTTGGTGACTGATGTTTGTCTTACCTTACATTTGTATTCCTTTGATCATGTCTTGTGATATCCTTTGTACCTTGTATCGTATCCTTTGATTTCCGTTATCTTTTGCATTCGATTATATATATCTGTTCACTGGGCTTTGTAAGCTCAGCCGCACCTTTTTTTCCTGCGGCAGGTATCTAAGCTAGGAGCTGGGGTTGCTTTCGGGATATGAGTGCTGAGTGTGGACTTACCCTAGAGATCTTAGTTTTGATATATGATTTGTTACTTTTCGAGACATTCGTTATTTCGGTTATTTTTCGTTTGGATTGTTGTCTTTTATAGAACTTATGTACCTTAGTCATGTTGATTATTTTCCTTTGGTTATTATTTTATAGACTTTCGATATTATGCTTGGTTACTGGTTATGCTATGCTTTGATTGTCACACCATATTTGTAATACTTCTACCCTTTTGGGTCGGGGCGTTACAGTTTTAGTTTAGATTGTTATATTGTTTGTTCATATTGTGAATTGTTAACATACTACTCGATCAAATCTTTTAAAGCAAACTTTTAAAGTAAAAACGAATTGTAAACTATGTCAACCCAATTTAGTTTCCCAATTGGACGTATCAGAAGCCAAGGTCACTCAAGATTTTTAAAATATACTGTATTTTAAAGCTTGGATCGATCTATGGATTCCGACAAATATCTAGAAGGGAAATCCATGCCAAGACCACCACTTTTTAAAAGTGATAATTTTATTTATTGGAAAAATAGATTCGAGACATATGTTAAATCAAAAGATCTAGATCTTTGGCATGTTATTATTAACGGTGATTTTCAACCTATTGTACAAAATCCGGAAACCAAATTAGATGAGGTTATCCCTTTTGAAAAACAAACTGATGATCTCAAAAAGAGACTTGCGAAAAATAATGAAGCTAAAATGGTCATTTATAATGCTTTGCCTAGAAAAGAGTATGAAAGAATTTTCATATGTAACACGGCAAAAGAAATTTTGAAAAATTTGTTAATCACCCATCAAAGTAATAATCAAGTCAAAGATAATAAGATCGACCTTTTGGTTCAACAATATGACAATTTGTCATTTTCGAAGACTAATCTATAGATAGTGCTTTTGCTAGATTTAACACTATTATTACTAGTCTAAAAGCTCTTGATGAAGGTTATTCCAGCAAGAACTATGTTAGGAAGTTTCTTAGGGCTCTACATCCTAAATGGAGAGCAAAGGTTACGGAAATTGAAGAGTCAAAAGACTTAACGTCACTATCTCTTGATGAACTTATCGGGAACCTCAAAGTTCACGAAATGATCATTAAGAAAGATTCCGAAATAGTCAAAGCAAAAGTTGAAAGGGAATCTCTTGCTTTAAAGGCTAAGAAAGAATCTAGTGATGAAGAGTTTTCGACTTCCGGAAGTGAAGACGAAGAGTACGCCATGCCGGTAAAAGACTTCAAGAAGTTCTTTAAGAGAAGAGGTAGATTCGTGAGACAACCTCGGAACGACAAAAAGACATTCCAAAGAAGCCGTGATGACAAGAACAATAAAAGTGATAGAAAATGCTTTAGATGCGGCGACCCGAATCATCTTATTGGAGAATGTCCAAAACCACCAAAAGACAAGAACCAAAGAGCTTTTGTCAGAGGTTCTTGGAGTGATAGCGGTGAAGAAGATGATGAGAAGGTCAAAAATGAAACGTGTCTCGTAGCTCAAGCATCAAGTGAGGTATGTTCCGAATCCTCTTATTTTGGTGATGAAAACTCGTTAATAGATGATTTAGTATTAGATAGTGAATATGATAAACTGCGCAAAATGAGCTTAAAGATAATCACTAAAAACAAAATATTAAAAGCCACTAGAAATAGTTTAGAAAAGACCTTAGTTATGTCTAAAAGAAAAGGTCACACTCGAGAAAAACAAGGGAGTTGATCTTGAATGTGTAAAATGTCATATGCTTAAAATTGAAAATGAAAAGCTTAAAGCGAAAGCTCTTAAACTAACCAAGTTTGAAAAGAGCACACATTGCTCTAATGAAATGATAAGTAATCAAAAACCATCCAGTGATAAGTTAGGTTTAGGGTTTAATTCATTTGAAGCATCATCTAGTGGAACTAAGAAAATAAAATTTGTGAAAGCTCAAAAAAAGGAATCTCTGATTGGACGGGTCCATAAATATGGGCATTCCCCATTAGTATGCGGCGACCCCCAAAGCAATTATGGGACCGCCACCAGTGGTTACGCATGGATCTGAGAAAAGTGTGTCTTTTCAAAAATCTATCTTGGGTCCTAGACCAAAACACATAATAGTAAACAATGTTAAAGTTTCCATTGCTAGTGATAATGAAGTTAAACAATTTTATAAGCCATTATCAAAACCTGGAGTTGGATTTTCAAAACCTAATTTTAGATCAAAAACTTCACCACCTAGAAGAGTCACAAATAATTATTATCGTACTAAAACACCGCAACCAAAAAGAAACGTTGGTCGACAAAATCAACCTCGTGGCTTTCCCGTAACTTGGAACAACTTCCCATGTAAAAGTTACATGCCATGGGAAATGTGTCTTCCATTTCCACATCCCAACCAATTGCATCAAATGCAAGGGATGTTTAGCACTAACAACTTTGGACCCATGAGATATTGGGGACCAAATGTTTGAGGTGTTGCCTTATATAAATAGATATGCCTTGGAGTCGACTTGGAACCCGATGAGTGGATAAAGGATAGCGGATGCTCCAAACACATGACGGGTAACCGAAAGCTCTTCTCAAGCTACAAGGCATACAATGGAGGTAATGTTATTTTTGGTAGCAATCTTCGCGGTAACATCATTGGCAAAGGTACGATTTCGAATGACTCTCTCAAAATAGATAATGTAGAACATGTAGATAATTTAAGATTTAACTTGTTAAGTATAGGACAAATATGTGATAATAAGTGTAGAGTAACTTTCTCTGAACATGATAGTGAAATCACTAAGGATGGTAAGGTCATAGGTAGAGGTATTAGGAAGAAAGGCTTATATGTGATGAAATTAGGAAATAAGCCTAAAAACCAAATTTTTCTAGCAACGATTGATGAAAATTCTACGTTGTGGCATAGGAGATTAGGTCATGCAAATATGGTATCATTCTCAATCGTTAGCATCTATGGCATTAGGTTACGAAACTTACACCTAAGCTTAAGTTTGATCAACACTTCTGTGATGCTCGTAAAATTAGAAAACAAGCTCACGCTAGTCATAAGGCTAAGAATATAGTCTCAACGACTAGATGCTTAGAACTCCTTCATATGGATCTCTTCGGTTCATCCGCCGTACGGAGTTATGGAGGAAACCGCTACACCTTAGTCATAGTAGATGACTACTCTAGGTATACTTGGACTAGATTCTTTAAGGACAAAACCTAAGCCTTTGATCAATTCGAAATATTTAGTAAGAAAATTCAAAACCAATTAGGATGTACAATAGTGTCAATAAGAACCGACCACGGTAGGGAATTTGATAATAAGGTGCAATTTGGAGAGTTTTGTAATTCCAATAGAATTACACATAACTTCTCAGCTCCACGCATTCCTCAATCAAATGGCGTGGTTGAAAGGAAGAATAGGACACTTCAAGAAATGAGTAGGACTATGTTGAACGAGCAATCGTTACCACAAAAGTTTTGGTGTAACGCAGTAGACACTTCAACATACATTCTCAACCGAATCCTAATTAGAGCCATCTTAGGAAAAATACCTACGAACTCTTAAGAGGTAGGAAACCTACTTCCAACGTATATGCTCCAACCATTATCTACATAATATCTTTTTGCTTCGACAAAAGGGGGAGAAGGGAGTGTCAACGAGTAACTTTTAAACTTTACTATGTGTTATAGTTTACATATTTTGTCATCATCAAAAAGGGGGAGATTGTTAGTGCAAATATTACGATATTTAATCTATACGATCTCTTTATGTTTTAATGATGACAAACATGTAACTTGTAATACGTAACGTAAAGTGCACAAGTTACTCGTAATCACAAATCATCAATGCATACATGTATCAACATCTCTCGACGTCTCAAGTATGCATCAAGACGGACATTGGTTTACACCCGACGTAAATCACATAAGGTATGTACAAACAATATTAAACTTGTAGGATGATCAAAGAAATAAGTTTTTGTCTTAAACTTTACATTTTTATAAATGTAACAAAATAACCTTTTCAAAACTTAATTAGACAAATTATTTTTGAATTACAAAGAAATGTTTTATGTTGTAATTATTTCAAAATTCAAAATCTAGTTCTTTTCCCCCCAAACATGTTACACTTTTACCAGATAAGTTTGTCACCATAAAAAGACAAAAACAGGAGCGTCTGTCGGGGCGGTCCCTTAAATAGGCCGGCGGCCCCCTTAAATATTGGCGGCCCCCTAATATATCAGGGACCGCTGTTTCTCGACAGGCTATTTTTCAGCTCCTATAAATAGTAGGTCACCTCCAACTATTTTCACAACCCTTTTGCACGATTTTCTTTTAGTTCTTTCTCTCTCTAGATCTCACTAAATCTTTGATCATTCAACTTGGTTAATCTTGTTTAAATGTGATCAAATCTTTTATCCTTTCCTCCTTTCCTCAAGTGCAAGAGAAGACCTTCGGTCATCTTCAAGATCCGAAGTTATGTAGTCTAGTTAGTCCATTTGTAACATTTGTTACATATAGATCGAGTCCATGTCTTCCAATCTTTAGTAGTGTATAGATCCAAATGATGTATATATTTGGATGGGTTGATTGTGGGTTGGTTAGTATTTTAGGCCTTAAAATACATTGGTGAAGTGGTAGATTGGTTCTTGCTAAGATTAGGACTCGACATCTAGCTTAGTGTCGAAAAGTAATGTAAGCGACGCGGTTTATGTGTTTAGGCCATAAAATACAAGGTTTGTTATGTTGGGCCATAAAACATAACGGGCTTGGTTATACCCGAAGAAGAACTCGACATCTAGCTTAGTGTCGAAAATAATGTAAGCATTGGTATAAGGTTTTCTCTGCCGAAAGGGAGCTTGTTGATTAGTGAAGTAACTCTCGAGTTGGATACTCGAGGAGTGGAGTAGGACGAAGAGGAGCTTCGTAACCGAACCACTATAAATCATCGTGTTGCATTTTCTTTTACCCTTTGCTTTACTTATTTATTTACATTTATCGCTTTACTTTTATACTTGCATTGTGTGAATTGTTGTGTATGTTGTGTTAGTCATGGTTGTGTAGCTCTTTGTAGTAAACATTGTGAGTGTGGATATATTTGTAGAATATGCGCTTGTAATTGTAAATCCATTATCGACACTTCTCATATTGCGTTAAACTTGATTGGTGATTTGATACAAATGATCTAGTCCGAAAACCTCTTCTGGAGGCGGTCCCTTTAAATAGGGTGCCCCCCTGATGTACTAGGCGACCCCCATATATTTATGGGACCGCCGGCAGAGAGTGATATAGTCTTTGATCTTAAATTTTTTAAAGGAAACGTATTCACCCTCCCTCTACGGTTTCCACAATTGATATCAGAGCCACGTCGCTCTAGTTTTTAAAACAAATGGTTTTTAAAATAGAGTGTGATCCATGTATCAAATTACAAATGAATGGGGATTAAATATGAAAAGTGTTATGTTGTTTGATTCGTACTAGTTTTGTTCACTTCTCATATTACGTCAAACTTGATCGGGTAATTGATACAAAAGATTTAAAGTTTTTAAAAGGAAACGTATTCACCCCCCTCTACGGTTTCCACAATTGGTATCAGAGCCACGTCGCTCTAGTTTTCAAAACAAATGGTTTTTAAAATAGAGTACGATCCATGTATCAAATTACCGAACAAAAAACGTGTTTTGGGGTCACTGGTGGCGGTCCCATAAATGTTAGGGCGGCCCCCAAATATATCTGGGGCCGTCACCTTTATGGGGGTCGTCTGTCTGTTTCAGCAGATTTTGGCAAACTTCGAAAAATCATATAAAATCAACCGTAAGTCCTTAGAAGTCGTGCCACCCGCCATTTCGAAGATAATTGAGTCTACTTTTATTTAAAAATACTTCCAATTCTTTATTCTAAACTTAAATAAGTCAGAAATGCAAAATACTACATAATGGTCAAAACTTTGAGTTCCATTTTAACGTAAAACTTGTATTTTACATTTTTCTTTGAGTCGGGCATTTCTAATTGATATATCTTTGAAAAATAGTGTATTTGTCCTTTCAAAATATTGATCTTAATTAATCTTTGAAATTGGGAGGAAGTATTTTATTTTCAAATCAAATCAAGCAAACTGTACATCGTTATATCTAATACACAAAACAACGACGAATATCCTTATGTGTATGCTAGATGATTATGTGTGTTTAACTTTTGCAAGACAACAAGATTAGTCATCGAATTGCAATTCACACTTGCAATGAAGATGTTTCATTGAGTCTAAAGTGTTCAAATGTTGTGTTATTAGCTATGGTCAAATTATACATGCTAAACTTAACACACTATGAGTAGGATTGACGACTTATAAATTTCCATCAGGAAACTCATAAGTACTCCAACTTGATGAGCAAGACTTGGATGTCATTTCCAAAAACTCAAATTGAGAACTCTTATAACTTATATAAGCTTCTCCTAATAACCCAATGTCAACACCATCTCCCAACTAATAAAAAAAATGATCCTTGCCCAAATTTGGCAATTCCACGGATCGATGGATCCTTCGTCCTAAATTCATCTTCGGTTTAGGTAGATCCTCCCTATGGCATTAGATTTAAACATCTTCCTTTTGTCAATCTCTTGCTTAAAAGTCTAACATAGATGTAACTAAACTTTAGTTAATCATCATTATTTCTACAAAGAAAATAAATAACCTTAATTGGATTTCTTTCATAAAAGACATGCAAAGGTGCATTCTTTGAACACTCTCAATATAGAGCATTACACATTATCACTCTTAAGCATGCTCCTAGGTCCTAGATAACTCATTCTTTCTTATAGCTACAACAACTTGCTTACTTTCTCATTCAACCTTAGAATTCCACACATCTTGATTAGGATTATGTGAACCGAAATTAAAGTACATTAGTTGAGTCATAGTAGGCCTTGTATGAAAATACAATACAAATTTTATCTTTGCTACACTTCATTAGGAAAATATAGGATTTCTATTTTATCTAACATGAGAATGACTACTGGAGAATCTATTGCACTAGAAATTCAATTTGACCTAACGGTTAAATTGCTTCCAAGAGTGAAGTTGGGTTCATGGTATAACCCGTAAAAATGGTCGTGTTTAGCCTGAATTGAGCACCACTAGTGATAGTCTCATATTCATTCTCTAATTTGACTAAATGACTCCTCCTAAATATGCCTAATGATAGTCTACATCGATAAACTTTGTATCTCATTAGGAGTGCACACTAAGCAAGTAGATATTAGGTTTCTTCTTAGTCAATCTAGACTACTTGCATCTCACATATGTGCTTTGAAGTTTCATGATGATAACATGCTCTCATGTAATGCAATTATATGCTTTCATGTTTATCTTAATGCTCAATGTTTATTTGCTTAACTATTGAATGCATGTCTGTTGTAAAAACGTTTGCCTTTTTCTAGCAATTTAGATAAAATATTCCTTAGTTTATCTAAATAACACATGCTCCTAAGTGCTAAATGCTAACATGTTTTACATGATGATTGCATTTAAAATTATCACGTTTTGTATGCGTCATTTTACATGACTTACGTGTTTTCCTTGTATATTGACTCTAACGGATCCATTGATCAAATAAATTACCATCGATGCTCAAGAAGTTCGATGCAATTTAAATGAGCAAAACGCTTGCAAGTGATCCCCCTCGGCTTTTTTGGTGTATTATGCCCTCCTTGTTTTGGGGCTCCAAGGCACACACATTTACCATACACCATAGAAAAAAAAAATATATCAAGATATTGTTCGTGCTAAAACAAAGCTTAGTAGACAAGTGCATATACATATAGCAAAAACATTAGCGGAGAACTAGACATGCATTCTAGATTATATTGATTTTAAAGTTTGGACCTTTTGAAAGAAAGTTATAAGCTAGACACATGCAATCATTATTTAAAAAAACAACAATCTAAATTATATAATTAAAAAACTCAAGACATATGTTTACGGAGAAAGATTAGACCGACTTTTGTATTAAACGGAGATTTGATTGTTTATTGATTGGACACAAAATATTATGAGATTGACCTTTTTAAAATTAGAACGAATGACACTTTAATATATTGGCAAAAATATGTCAAATTATTATATATATATATATTATAAATATATATATTATATTTATTTACGGTTCAAAAATAAAAAGAAAATAAGCCAGGATGGAGAACGATATGCTCTTGGATGTGAATGGAAAATGATTCCATAGAGCCGAAGGTGGTGGGATAAGGATGAGTAATACTAAAGATTAGGAAGTGTTGTCGGGGTTGATAGAAATGCTTGTATATCATTTGCACTAACAATTGATGTGCATATGATCCTATCGAGACAAAAGTGGATGATAGGGAATTCAAAGGTTTGTTTGGTGTTTTGTTGGTTGACAATGTTGAGGAACAAATGTGGGATGTGAAATGAGGTAGTTCTTTCATGGTGGAAGGATAATGAGTGGGACCTCACAATGTGGTAAACTAATAATACTTGAAGATGAATATCTTCTTTTGTCTTCACTTTCTAGGTAATAAAATTAAAAAAAAGTTTGCAAGATTAGCGAAGGTAGTAACATTTGCATTTCGCAATTACCTTAGAATATTTCGATGTAATATAATTAAGTTAGGAGAGATATACGGAGGAATTTAATAGTAACATAGACTTATTAAAAGAGAAGAAACGTTAGAGTGAGAGGAAACGTTAGTGAAGTAAGACTTGATTAGAAGTGAAATAGAACGTTTTTTGAAGTGAGATGAAACATCGAAAGTAAAATGACTATTATAAGTGGAACGGACTAGCCGAAGTGAATAAAGATTATTGAGAAAGAGATGGAACCGTTTAGAAAGTAAAAAGACCATTCGAGGTGAGATAAGAGGTTTTCGATAATTGAGGACCAGATTGAGGATATTTGTGAGTATGAACCGATTGTAAGGGATTGTATTTGAGAATGAGACGCATGTTATTATGAAATTCATTGACTATTAACAAACATAAGCAATGATGCCTTTGTTGAGTGTTAGGATTGTGAGGATGAACCCATTGTCCATTAGAGAGTTATTGGCTTAGATTTGGGTGTAGGAAAAGACGTCAGCTCTTGGCAAGCAAAAATAAAGAGTGTGTGGTTTGTTGATGATTTGAAATGAAATGACGATTCTCAAGCCTGCTGCCGGCATTCCCAGATATATTGGGGGCCGCCAGAATAGATCTGGGGCCGCCGGACACCCAAAAGTATTGATCCCTTTTTGAAAGATCATTATTTAGCATGGTTTAGAGCTTAGTTGTTATTGGATAGATCCAAGACAACTATAGTAGAAAACTAAGATTGTGAATATCACAAACATTCTTATGCGGATTCTAGTTTGAATTCTAAAGAAGACAATGAAAAATTACACAAAAGTTTTACTAAATTTCAGCCTCAATATAAAACGATTCACTCTGAATAGTGAATAGGGTTACAAATAACTTGATTAGAACTATTACTGCTATGAAAACTATATATAACTTATATGAATACATGATATCTATCTACGCCTCTAGGTTCCTTTTATTATACCAATAAAATACCCTAATGGGCTTTACAAACTCTCGTCAAGTGTATCAATGCATATCTATTCTAATATATCTCTGGCATATCACCTTTAGCGTATCTAACTATATAACCTAACATTAGTACTAACTATATAACTAACAGTACTAATAAACTAACAGTACTAACACTTTGTACTGGCAGTACTAACTATAATACTAACAGTATTAATAACTTAGACTATTTACTCTGATCTTTACCAACAGTAGTTTCTTCAAACAACAGTAGAAACTTGAGAGGCCTTTATTCCCAACAATCCTCCCCTAAACTTGATATTCATCTTGGTAATCATCAAGTTTCTTCGAATTAAACCATCTGTGCTGAGATGATGCTTCTAAACATTTTAGTGTCTTGGTTTGTTTGCTAGAATGAAAATTTTCCTTAAAAGTTCATTTGCCATTTCTGAATATTGATCCACTTGAAACTTGTTAGCCAACATCTCAGTCATAAGCCTCTTGCATTGTATTCTTTTTCAACTAGCATAAAGATTTCATGTCCTCTTACTGAAGATACATGGTGAACACCACATGTATCATAAAGCCTCTATATCAAAGGATCATGCATATACCTTTGAAGCTTCTATAGAGTATCATCACTATCTGGTTTAAATAATCTCTTCAGTTCAACCCATATTTCCTTTTCTTTATCATCTGTAGGCTATGTTGTACTGAACCTCTCCTTAACCAAATCCCAAAGCTTATCCAGGTCATCTCTATCAAATTTCTTACTCCAGCAAAAAATCTGATAAGCTTCTGTATGTTTTCAACTCTGATAATTTTTCCAATACCTCTTGTGTCTTCAAAGTAACCTCCTAGTCTATGATTGGATATTTGACCTGAAGGCTTCAAACCCAACTTCTTCCACTGAAATATCATCATCATCGGTTTGTAAATCCTCTATGTGCTTTCTGTTTTCCTCTTCTTCTGGTTTGTCTTGAAACTGACCTGAAGCTTCATTAGTCTCTTTACTTCTGTAGAAATCTCTGATCTAATTCTACTTTTGAGCCTTTTTGACTTCCAGTTCGTTACTCAGGAAAAAAAACTATTTTGTCACCTTCTCTCTCTATTTGATGAAAAGTTTACACCACTTCTCGGTTGTATTGTTTCAACAAATCCTTGAGCTCATCAAAGGAAAGTCTCTTTAATTGCTGCAGAGTGTGACTTCCTATATGCTTGATATAGTTAGACATATAGGTTCTCTGTTGAGCCTGTGTGAGTGGCGTGTTCCTCCTTTCTTTAGCTCTTTGTTAGGCAAAATATCTCTTTCTCTAGTTGATGAGTTCTACAAGCAGTCTTACTTTTTCAGCTACAGAGTATTTTTCTCTTTCTTCTGCTTGTATCCTTTGTGCTAGTTCTTCATCAACTTTAATTGTAGCTTGTATATTTTCCCATTCTTCAATATTGAAAGAGCTAGCTTCTTCATGCACTCTGGTAATCCTCGTCTTCTTCTTCATTAAGATGTTCTTGCAATCTTATGTTAATAACTGCTTCATAACCCAGCTCTTTCTTGACTTTGCTGCACTTTGTTATTGGTTTGTTCAGGCTCTGATTCTGTCATTATACCTTACTTTATCTTTGTTACCTTCTTGAACGTATAGCAATACATTAACGGGCATTGAAGCACCTGCAATACTAACTGATATTAAGTTGTTACTAAACAATCTACTAGCAGTACTGATTCCACCAACTGTCCAGTACTAAAATGACTTTTCTTCTTATAGTATAAGTGTGAACATTTTTAGTTTGCATCTGCAAGTACTTTAGGCTTTGCACTAAAGACTCCCAAATGAGTCTTCAGGTTGATTTCTTGACTATATGTAGGAGTAACCAAAGTAACTCCTACATCTTGATCAATTTCTTCTATCATCCTCTCCTGTTTGGAAGAATCCTCTAAATCCTCTTCATCATCTGAAACCACAATCTTTGCTCTCCTTCTAGCTTAGCTTGTCTTGACAGTCTTCTCTAAATTTTTCACCTTCATGATAGGCTTGGTATAAACAGCACCATAGACTTGCTTAGTTTGTTTTAAATCTGCCTTCAAGCTCTCCACTTTGCTGAACAATTTAGTACATAAAACCGTTAATTCTTAAAGTGACATACTACCCCCATCACTTCCAAGTGTGTTAACTCTTAGGAGAGGTGAATCATAGGGCGATGTAGGTACCCTCTCAAACCTAGTCTGAGCAATGGAACCCCCCCCCTCCTCGTGGCTTCTTGGCATCTGGGACTACCATATGCACCAATTCCCTAAGGAAGAGGAACATTAGGTATTGGCGTGGATTGGGTCTTAGTTATGTTACCACTAGCCTGTGCTGCATCTAAGCTAGCAGCAGTAGTGGTAGCCCTTTCCACTCTGTCATCCCACTCCTCATAGACAGCCTCATCTAGTACATTGGGTATAGGCTTACTAGTCTAAGGTAACTCAGTGACCTGGTTTAAGGCTTGCCTAGGTGTTTGAGTCTTTTGGTGTGATGATGAGACAACATTAGGGATTGGTTCTTCATGAATAGTTTGAGCAGTAGAAGGTGGTGGTTGGGGTTCAAAGGGATGTCTGAACTTTCTCATCTTCTGCTTGAATTGCAGATTAGTTGGAAACAAAGGAGTTTGGTTACCCAGAAAATCCTTCTTTTCATATGCTAAAGTTGTGGAGTTAAAGTAGGAGTATATATATTTTCGTTATGGGATTAAGGATCTTTTGTGCTTGTCCAAAAATATTGAATAAATCTTGGATACATTAAAAACTTATATTTACTATCTAAGTTTTTCACCATACCCATCAAAAATCAATTTAGAAAAGTTAAAAGTTTCTGTTGTGGCCAAGCAAATAATAGCAGTTCTATATTGCTACTAAATTAGTTCCCAGAAGTTTTCTTAGAACTAAGACAGGGTAGGATGGTATGGATTCAATTCTCTTACTGAGGGGGAAATTACCTTTTGAAAAGTTCAGTTTAGCATCAGTTTATACTTTCCCATCAGTGAAAGTTGAGCAAAGAATTTCAGAGTTGGCAAACACTAATACAATCTACATTTGCTAATTGGAGATGTCTCCTAACAGATGCTTCAGTAATAGTGAATTCTTTGCCATCAACTGTAGCAGTTATTTCTTGTTCTCCATTATCAACTGTTTTGACAGTAGCAGTCTGCTAGAACTTTTCGATTAGAGAAACATAGATAGTAGGATTCTTAGTAAGAGCAAACCTTATATGACTTTCATTGAGAAAATTCTACTATTCTTAGAATCCTTCAATACCAGATGGTTTCTTTAGATAATCAACCATGTTGTGTTTGTCGCAGAATTCTAAATTCGCCGATTAGTGATTGAGTTATGATAGGGTTTGGGTTTATGTTCGTTAATGAGAGTAGGAGAGTTTGGCAAGTTATTGAGTTTTTATTCAGAATGCAGATTAAGGCGTTTTGATGGCCGATGATTAAAATGAATTTTTATCTTGAAGAAAGCTTATAAGTGAAAGAAAGATCAAGAATTATCCAAATTATAAACCCTTTATGCGGAAATCTTTGGCAAACAAATATCTCAACAGGCTATTATTTTAATTGCCAAAAAATTGTTATACCCCAAAAAAGTATCTAAAAAGGTAGCCCGCTAGTACTTATTTTAGTCTTAGTAGTTACTAAGTATATGCCTAGCAGTATAGGTTTGGACTAACAGTACTAAGTAGTTCCCAACAGTACTCAGAAATGCCTAGCAGTATTAACTTTTGAGGTACTAGTTTTAACCTCAATTCCATTCCAAAGGGCATTTCCATCATCAATGTTGATTCCCACAAGCTCTCTTTCTGTTTTTAAGCTCACTATATCTCTCAATTCTTTTGCTTACTGAATATCCTTGTCCTGATTTTTATTTCACAAATCTTCTCTTATTTTTTGAGCTCACTTTCTCTCTGTCTGTTTTTGTTTTCTCTCAATTCTTTTAAGCTTACTTTTTCTCTTTGTTTGTTTTTATTTTCTCTTAAATCTCACAATATTTATTATAACAGCAGTAGTAATTATTCATACCAGTACTAACTTGAATTTCATCATCAGCTGTTGTTCCATCTCGTGTCAAGCATAATCCACTGCATCTTGACACTTATTAACCTCCCCTCAATCAATGCTTCAGGGGTTAAGCATTCCAATACTGGCAGTTAGATATTGAAATCTGCCAACATCAAATGCTTTTGTGAGCAAGTTTGCAACATTGTGATTTATATGTATCTTAATCACTTGTATAAGGCTCTTCTTATAAGAATCTCTGATGGAAACGCGTGCCTACTATGTCAATGTTCTAGGTTTATAATTGGAACAATTGGATTCTTCATAATACATATGGTGCTTTCATTATCAATGTAAATCTTGGTGTTCATGAAATTGAACCCATAATCAAGCATTGATTTTGATCCATATCCCACCTAGTCCTACAAACCAATTAGCTAGCCAGAACTACTCTTGCTTCAGTAGTTGGAGTGGCAACTATAGGTTTTTACTTTTTACATTGCCATGAAATCAACCTTTGCCAAGAAATTGACAACCTCCTATTGTAGATTTCCTGTCAAGACTAGCTCTAGCATAATTACTATCTGAAAAATCTTCTAAGTCAAATGGTGATTCCCTAGGATACCAAGGCTAATTTTGGGCTTGACCTTTTCAAGTATCTAAAATCCTCTGCACGCATGAAGATTTGAGACTTTAGGAGTAAATTGGAACATCTGCTCTAAGCACAAACAGCAAACATTATGTCAGGCCTAAAAGCTGTTAAGTACATCAATGATCCAATCATTGATCTGTATAAGTGAACATCCACATCTTCAGCTTCTTCATCCTTGAGCAATGCCTTGTTAGTTTTGGAGTGCTTGCTGTCTTCACTAAAAAGAAATTAAATTTCTCCCCCCCCCCTATTAGCGACACCCCCATACTTGTCCCTTACGCGGCTGATGAAAGATTCCATCATCTCTCTGCCCCCCCCACTCCCCCGCTCCTGCAACCCTAAGAGAAAGTGAGCTCCCGCATAGAACTCATAATAGAACTTCTTGTGCATTAAAACTTTTCAAAACTGTGTACATAAAGATACTTCGAAGATTATAACCAAAAGATGATGTCATCTCATACACCTTATACTAACAGGATATCACCTTTGTCTTCTTGATATAACAACGTTTATCTTTGATTCCCTCTTCTAAATCCATTGTCTAATAAGTAGGTGGTCAAAGTAATTTAGGTCTCATACCCAGGCTTTTGGAGCCTTGATGGAGACATTATAGGCTTTTTCTACCTTTTGTAACCTTGTAAGGAACTATGGATCTTCAAAACCAGGAGGTTGGCACACATACACCTCCTCTTCAATAGTACCATATAAAAAGGCACTCTTCACATCCATCTGGTATACAATAAGTCCCATAAATGATGCATAGGCCAAAAATAACCTGATTACTTCAATCCTAGCAACAGGAGCAAAAACCTCATCATAATCAATTCCTTCTTCTTGAGTATAATCTTGTGCAACCAGTCTTGCCTTGTTTCTAACTACAATTCCTCTCTCATCTTTCTTGTTTTTATACACCCACTTAGCTCCAATAGCCCTCTTGCCTTTAGGAAGATTCACCAGATTCTAAACCTTTTGAAGTTTAAATTGCAGAAGCTCCTCTTGCATTGCTTCTATCCAGCTTGGATTTGTCAAAGCTTGAATCACCTTTTGGGTTCATTTTGAGAGAGAAAACAGGCAACTAAACAGTTATGATAATCTTTGTAATTTGTTCTCCTCTGCTTTTTGATGTAACTGACCATAGCATGTTCTTCAGAAATCTTGGTCATCCTCCTTGTTTGAGTAGCTGAATTTATGTCTCCAAAGATCTGGTCTTTAAGATGATCCTTGTAAATTCTGGTTGTGGGAATAGGATTGACATTCATGGTGGTTTCCAAGTTGTTAAGGTCAGCCTCTGCACCCACATCTTCATCATCATATGCACCAATAAAGATACCAGTATCCTCCAAATCAAGTATGAGAGGATCAGTAGGAAGATCATCAGCATTAGTAAAATTTTGCCCAGCAGTACTAATAGATTGACTAATAGTACTATCTCTGTTAGTGCTGTTAGTATAACCTTCCTTCTGTTGAACAAGCAAATTATCCAATTCAGCTCTAAAATCTTGCACATTCTGGTTATCTTCTTTATTTGAAGCTCCTTCTTTCTCTTAACCATTTCTTTCACCCTTATTTGTTGGTTCTTCATTAGTCTTTTTACCAGCATCATCAGCAACTGCATACTCTGAGCTCTGTGGACTATTATAAAGTAATGGTTGCAGAATATATTGTTGAGTACCATTATCCTTGTTACCTGCATTCTTATTAGTTTGATTCCCTGCAGTAACTGGCCCATAATTCATAGAGTTTGTTAGTAAATCAATATCAAAGAGCCAATCTG